>JAOVVH010000037.1:15636502-15651268 GCA_028566435.1 Scorpiodoras heckelii
AGTCCTGTGCAAAAGTCTTAGGCGCTCTGTGGTCACACACACACACATATATATATATATATATATGTGTGTGTGTGTGTGTGTGTGTGTGTAAAATATATTTTGAAAAAGGACCCTTAACCGAATAAAAATTATTATTGTTTGTCGGGCCCTTGGTACTCGGGGACTCTTGGCACTCAGGGGCCTAACCCTAATGCAAAGAGCGTCCCTCAATTACATTCAAGTCAATTCTGCTCTGTAACTCAAAGTTTTACCTGTATGATTTACACCACTGGATGCTAATTGGACCTTTGAACCATGATTCAGTGATATTACTCATGTCACACATTCAGATATTTGTTGACTGCTCTTGCTTTCTTAATTACAGGAAATCTCTGGAGTGAATGGTCCATATTTTCAGGTTGTTCTCTTTAAAAAGGACTTTTACTGTATTTCTTTAACCTTTAGTTTGATTGGACAAAACAAATGACTGGACTGGGGCCTTCCCACCCTTCAAATTGGCACACATCAAATGTGGGTGTATTAGAGTAGGAAAGATTTTTACACCATATACCTGAAGCTAACTACAAAATCTACAAAGTTTAGATACAAGACACTTAGCAGACATTTTATCCAAAGAAGTGAATAACCAATGCAGAGTTCAGTCCAAGAACAGAACTGAGCAAGCAGGTGAGGGGCAGTGGCTTTTTGAGAGTAATGTGTTGAACCAGGATAATAATGATTAAGGCTGTGAAATCTCAGAGCCAGGCCCTTAAGCAATGCCCTGGATTTGTCAATTCATCCAAGGATGCTGTACAACAACAGACCTTGGAATGTGACTCCCACTTCCTTCCAGTTGGGCCATGCCAAAAACAACTTCCCTTTTTGTGATTTTTGAAATATAAACCCCATTTCCAGAAAAGTTGGGACACATTCTAAAAATGCAATAAAAACTGAAATCTGTAATTTGTAAATTTACTTGAAGTTTTATTTAAAAGACAAAAGGACAAAGAAAAGATTTTCAGTGTTTTCAATAATGAACTTAATTCTGTTTGTTAAATATGAACAAATTTAGAAATTGATGCTGTAACACACTCAGTGAAAGTTGTTACAAAGGCGTGTTTACCACTGGGTCACATGACCTTTTCTTATAATTATACATTTTAATGGTTTGTGAATTGAAGATTCTAATTGTTGCAGTTTTACAAGTAGAATTTTTCCCCATTCTTGCTGTGTACAAGACTTGAGCTGCTCAACAGTCCGTGGTCACTGTTGTCTGATTCTCCTCTTCATGATGCTCCACACATTTTCAATAGGAGACAGATCTGGACTGAAGGCAGGCCTGTCAAGTCACACTGTTAAGCAGACTGAGGTCCATCTCAGAAGACTTCAGGTCCAGAGAACTCACCGGTGTTTCTGTACAAAATTGATATCTGGCTTCCTCTTTCTACACAGTTGAATACAGTTTCAGGTTGCATTTCTTGATGTAGCGGTGGACTGTATTAAGTGAGGATGATTTTCCAAAGTTCTCCCGAGTCCATGTGACTATGTCCATCACGATAACATGTCGGTTTCTCAAACAATACCCCATGAGGGCTTGATGGTCACACACATTCAGCAGCGGGTTCCACTATATGCCTTTACACAGCGAGATTTCCCCTGACCCCCTGAATCTTTTCAAGATATTATGAATTGTAGATTGTGAAAAAACAAAAATCTTTGCAGTCTTGTGCTGAGAAACATTGTATTTGAACTGACTGACGATTCTCTCGAAGTTTGGTACAAAGTGGTGAACCACGACCATCCTTACTCACAAAGACTAAACCTTTGGTGGAGGCTCCTTTTATACTCAGTCTTGATGACCCTCACCTGTTACCAGTTACACTGATAATTGTGGAAACTTCCAGAACAGTGTCACTTGTAGACTATTTTCAGTCTTATTTTGCCTGTCTAACCTTTTTTGAGAGTTGCAGCCATCAACGTCTAAATTTGTTTTTTTATTTATTTGTTTAACAAATAGAATTAAGTTCATCATTGAAAACACTGAAAATCTTTTCTTTGTCCTTTTGTCTGTTAAATAAAACCAAGTATATTAACAAATTACAGATTTAATTTTTTATTGCGTTTTTACAAAGTGTCCCAACTTTTCAGGAAATGGGGTTTGTATATCTTTTGCTTGTTAGTTTTGAAATGTAACAGGCAATCACCAGGCCTTTCATGAATTGAAATGGGATTCTTTGAGTAGGAAAGCGCATGTGCTCACCAGGACCAGACCGGTTTTATTTCATCGGAATACAACCAAATATCCTGCCTGCAAAGTTCAGATCCAATGATCTACTAGATTTATACTTATTCTTTTGGCCAAAGCTTGCAGTTGAGGCAGAATCCTGTCTAAAAACAGAACTGAGCACATAGTTGAGGGTTAAGTGACTTACTCACGGAACAACTGTGACTTTCTGACACTGTACCGGGATTTGAGCATGGGTAACTCAATTGTTAAGGTTCTGAACCACTGACTGTAAGGCTGAGAGTTCAAATCCCAGTGCTGCCATTCTGCCTCTGCTGGGCCCTTAAGCAATGTCACGAATTGTCAATTCCTCCAACAACTGACCTGGCACTCTGACCCCAGCTTCCGTCCAGCTGGGTTATGCCAAAACACAATTTCCCTTGAGGAGAAAGAGTGAGCTCTGCCACTAATCTAAACCAGTGGCTCCAAAGTCTGGTCTCAGAGATCCCCCCTTTCCTGCAGATTTTGTTATTTGCTCTAAAATACAGTACCTATGCCACAAATCAGATAATTAACACACTGTTCCTGAACCAGCATGGGTGTATTAGAGCAAGCAAAAGCACATAGTTCTGTCGCAAAGCAAAAATGATGTGAAGTCATTTGGTTAATAATATAGTCACAGTGTAATTTGCATATTTGTAAGATGATTAGCTTATTCTACTATTGTGTAGAAATGATATTACTGAGACTGATGACTTCTATTTCATCCTTTTTCATTATTTGAGTGTGTGTGCAAGCCTATAACTGAGCACTGAGCTGAGACTTCCTTCTCCCTCTCTCTCTCTCTCTCTGCAGGCATGATCAGTGTGTGTTCACCTACAGGCTCTTCCAGGTGGAAGGCAAAGTGTGGAAAACAGAGGTACGAGATAAAATGTCAAAGTGCATTTGAGTGTTTTTCCCAAAGGAAAGGAGGACTAAAAGTGTGTTCAACTACAGTTTAATACTTGTGCGTTTGCATGATTATTATGGGGGAAAAAAAAAGTTATTCAAGTGTTATTTGTTTACTTAAATGCTTTTATCTGGTACTACAAATATTTAACAGGGTTGTTAGTGAGATAATAATTACCGTATTAGTTTACGTATCCATCGCTGGAGCTTCATTAGGCTGCTCTCCAGTCCAGGTTGCATTCTGCACTGACATGAAAAAATGGGTCTCTTACAGTAGCTGCTATACAATAGAGTAATGAAATGTAACAATAAAAGGATAAAAAGTACAACGTGTCATTCTTTATTAAATAAAATATTGTACTGAATTGCTGTGGCGTAAAAGGAATAAAACACACGAGGCACTGATTAATTTAATATACCAGCAGAAGACGGAGTGTTTTATACCAGTATGAGCCCAAGCTTTTGAGACTGTGTGTGTGTGTGTGTGTGTGTGTGTGTGTGTGTGTGTGTGTGTGTGTGTGTGGAGGAACTGCTGCTTTATGATCTGTGCCTCAGTTTCAGGACAACTGAAAGTACACATGTGGGTGTGATCACATGACCCTTTAGTGTCCACTCTGTTCTCTTTGCACTATTCATACCTTATACAATACAATAATAAATTACAAATGTCAAGCAATTCATGTAAATAAAAATCATATAATTATTTAACAGAAATATAAAAGATCCTTATTAAACTCGCTCCCAGTTTGAAAAGAAACTTTCCACAGAAACTTGATGCTTTATTTAGAATATAATAAATAAATATGAGCTCTAAAAGGACTTACACTAGTTTATCACCTGTGCTGTGTTTTGTGCAGACGGCTCCCGGCGTGAAAGAGCGACTCTTTAGAAATGTCCAGAACCTTCTGGCTGTGTACCAGGAGCCAGACCAGGGCATCGCTGTTCCACTGCGCTTTCCTGTAAATAACGATAAAGCACCGTACACGAAACCTTAGCTTCCGAACCGGAAACACATCCCCTGTTAATGTGCACCATACGTTTGTGTCTTGCACCCTGATTTCTCACTTTATGTTTTTAAATGTGTTTATTTATGATTTATTCACTGCTTCCCTAGGGGAAAATTGCTTTTCAGATTTTCTATACATTTGCCATCAGTAATTCACATGATATACTCAAAGAAATAGCCAATTAGTGATAGAAGTACTTTGTTTACATGATTTACTATTTCCTTGTAAATAGTTTTTTTGTAAATAACTTCATGACAGAATATTTTTGCTAAACTGTATGTAAAAGTCATTGAGTGTGCTATCATGATAAATATGTATGAAGGAATAAAAACAGTTCTGAGTCTTTTGTGTTTTGCAAATTAGTTAAGATATTTATCTTTACAATGCATAGTTAATGTGCAAATGGTTAAAAATCTTTTCTGATAAAAGACAAAAATAAGCCACGTAGAGTATAATAACTAATTTTATTCTTCAGAGCAATACAACTGTAATTTTATTTTCAAAACATATAAAATCCTTTCTGTCCTCGAACATCATCTCTGTAAATTTAGAACTGTTTAAAAATAGTTTTTCCAAAGAAACCCAAACTGAACAGAGTGAAACATCATATATTTATTAATGAATAAATAGGTGATTAAATATGAGTTCCTCTGATTGTTGTCTGGAACACTGACGCTCCTTAAAGGTTCTGATCCCAGTCACAGTAAACACAGTAAACATTCATCAGGATGGAGATCAATGTTATACAGTACGTTAATATGATTATGTCCTGCATATGTTCAATTCGCTGTATTAATAATTTAGTATTAATAATTTTGTATTAATAATTTAGTCAAATTTCGGTCATACGTTGGTACGATGTGTCACCTTGATCCAAAATAAACATCTCAGAACTGAAGATATTCCACTCATTACACCAACAGAACCCTTACACACTGTTAAACCTCACCAGTGTGTCATCAGCTGTGTATTACTGGTCATCTGAATGGTTAGAATTCATTACAAAAGGAAACTAATTCAATCTAGAGCCATAAGAAACAACTCCCCAAAGTAAACACACACACACATACACACACATACACACACACACACACACACACACACACGGTCAGGTTTTAGACTTACGGGTTTCTGTATCAGAGACGTGAGCGCTGTTATTCTGGACCACTGCTTTAAAAATGTACCACTAACACTGATGTGTGCACACGTGTGTGTGTGTGTGTGTGTGTGTATGTGTGTGTATATATGTGCGTGTGTGTGCAGGTGTAATTGTGTGTGTGTGTGTGTGTGTGTCTGTAATGCATGACATTGTTCTTGCTCTTGTTTTCCATTAGCACTGTTAAAGCACGACGTGTTCCACATTTCACTCTGCGTGATTTAATCCAAAACACGTTTCCTTCTACTGAACTACTGATGCTTTTATTTCACTAATCGTGAGTTTCTCAGAGAGCAGGAAAAATCACACAGCAGTGAACATGTGATCGGGTCTTCAGACCGTAATCTGAATAGGTGTCAGTTTTTTTCCTACAACATTCACATGAATGTTTCAGTAGTTCTGTGGAACTGAATGGAGTCCAGTGTGAGGAACCACAGTGCCACCTGCTGAAGGCTTTTCAACATTTCAGACATTATGAAGAATTTTCATTTAGATTTTCTGTCTGGTTTATTTGAATGACTGAGAATAAGAGCTAGCCCAAACACCACCTCGCATTCCTTCAGTAATTACTGGTATTTTTGAACAAGAACATTTAAAACAATAAAATGTTTCTATGCTGGTAAATGTAGTTCAGAAGAAATCCGGTAGAGGTGTTGTTTTAATAGTGACAAAGTAATTTGTAAACTTTGCAACAATTTTTTTATTATTGTGCAAAAACAGGAAGTCAATAATAAGCCACAATACTGTATCAGTGTATATAAGCCATGGCTAGAATAAATTATATATATTTATAAATAAAAGTCTGTTTGCTTTCTGGGTCCTTAAAAACTGGCCTATGGTGTAAGAGTTGAGTCATTTCAATAAAATAAGTAAAAAATTCTAAACAACCATGACAGGTGTTTTTGTCTGACTTCAGCCCGCAGAAATTATTCCTCTTTTAATTCGGGTGTTTTTAAGCAAAAACACATTTACATTATTTTACACTGGTGTAAAATTATGTTTTTTTATTTTCTAAAATTATGTTTAGGCCAGCCCTAGTATGATCATTAAAAAGTTACTTTAGTACCATTTTTACTCATTCTAAATGAAAGATTTTGTTTTCATTTAAACCCATGTACACGTGAACGCCACGTTACTTTTTCACGATCCAGTCTGTATTTCCACAAGTTTCAGAACAAATGTATAACATGATGCAGCTACACAATAAATCAGAAAAATAAGAACAACTGTGAAAAGTCATTTCATTTGTTTACTTAATATCTTGTTTACTTCTGGATTTGAGAACACATTTTACCATCTGAGCATTCAGCTTCTATACACAGCACAGAGATAGACAATGTCAACACGGGATTGGTTTTATTTTTAACGTATAGCTGCTCAAACAGTTTTGTTGGCAATAGCAACGATGATAAAATATTCAGTCATTTTCAGCTTGTTGTCAAACACGTCTTCCACAGACCAAAGATTCCCAGCCGTGCTGCTGATTTCACTCTGTTTTTCCCAAAAATAATCCTCCCTGCTCGCATTTGAATCCAGTCCTCTTAAGGAGAGTTGCTTTGTTGCGAGTTGTTGTCATGGCAGCAAAATGACCCCGCCCCCTGGCATGTGAGGTCACTGGTTCCTCAGCTCCAGACCCTCAGTTTTTGTTGGTGTTGGCTCCAAACCAATTCTGCCGGCTAAGAACCGGTTCTTTTGTGGTGGAAAAGCGCAAGACGGTTGCAGATTAGGCACACGGAAACGCAGTCCGGAAACGCAGTCCGGAAACACAGTCAGCATGCCGTTTAAACAAAAGATTCCAGCGTCATGTCCAAAAAGAAGACTCTCGAATGGCATTTTAGGAGATGATTCCAGAATGCCCTTTAAACGCAAGATTCCAATAATCACAGTCTGGAGTACAATTTAAACACGAGATTCCAGAATTCTGCAACTCCATGTAATCAAAACTTTCTGAAATGCCGTTAATCATTAACTGCCAACAGACAATTCCTTTATACTATTTTAACAGATTACGATGAAATGGCATTTAACCAAACAGCCACTTCTAAATGGGAAATTATGAAAGGACATTAATAACAGAATATGCTGGTATTCTTTTTTTTATTTAAGCAAAAGATGCCAAAAGAAACGCAGCTTAAACACAATATTCCAGAGTGACAGTTAAATAGATCATTCCAAAACACCACTAAAACTTAAGGTTCTGGAATGCTACTAAATTTGATCATTTTGGAAACCCACCTAAGCAGATTATTCCACGGTTGCATTACAATAGACTTTTGAAGTTCCAATCAAACAGAATAATAATTTTAAAAGCATAATTCCGGAATGCCATTTAAAGTGCAAATTCTGGAATGTCACGCAAACAAAAAATTGTGGAACGGCATTTATTTAAAAAGGAAATACATTCTGGAATGCAATTTAAACTTCAGACTTCTGAACTAAAAAGCTCTGAGGCAAGCAGACGATTCTGTAATTCCTTTTAGGCAGAAGATTCCAGAATGCCATTTAAGTACATGATTCCGGAATGCTGCTGAACGAGAAGATTGTGAAATGTCTCTTAAACAGGTGCTTCTGAAGGCCACTGGAGTGAGAGAATGCTGTCGGGCCGAGCAGAACATGTTACGTTTCCAAACTAAGCTGTCCATTAAAAGGCTCCATCCAAGGCATCTTAATCCAAGAAAGCTGAAAGATCTTCCATAGAACATCCTCAAGTTTTCTGAAGCACAAGCTCAAGGTTTAATTCTATATCCATTTAACGACTATTTAAATTTCCGCAGAAGCAGGTCAGCATTTCATCCACAGAACTCGTTTGTACATCTAGCAGTATTCCTCACTCGTGGAATTCTTTCATAAAAAGACTGTGGAATATTCCGAATATTCACAAGGGCCATTTTTGTCTTTTCTTTAACCACAGAGAATAACGAAAGCAGAGGCCTTTTGGGTCAAAACAGAAGGCTTTTTGCGTCACAATAAAAACATTAACACAAAAAGAATAAATGTAAAGCTTGCAAACAGGGCACTTCCTTAAATAAGGTAATAATACGTCGTTTATCACATTCCAGAGTCAAAGAAGTCTTTCTTGATTTAGTCTTGGCAACATCCTGGAAAGTAAGCTGAGAACTGCTGTGTGTGTGCGGGTGTGTGTGTGTGTGTGTGTGTGTGTGTGAGTGTTCCCTACGCCCGGCGTCAGTCTGTCTGATTAGCTGTCCGTTAAATGGACTATCAGCCAGTTCAGGATGCTGTTCGACAGGTAGGATGTAAAATCCATCGTAACCTGTGACACGACCCTCTGAAAGAAGCTCTTCCTTCTCTTTCTCCGTCCATGCCTTGACTCCACCTTCTCCCTCCCACACCCGTCTCTGCTCCATTAGCCACGCCCCCCGCACAGCCCTCGCTCGTGCAGACTCGATAACTCGCACTCGTTCCTCCTCTGGTGTTGCTCCATAACGCACGTGTAGGCTCAGCGCCCCCTGCTGGAGGACAATTTCTGCGAATCGCCGCGTTTCTCCACCCATTACTGCACTCATTTGTGAAACTGACACATTGACGCCATTCTCCAGCACTCTGGCTCCGCCCCCCACTCCAACCACGGCGAGGTCTGCCTCGAGTGAGCTAGCCTTGCAGAAATAGTGTGTGTCACGTCCAGAAATGGTGAAGTGGAGATCGCTCAAATAGACGGCACCTTTCAGGAGTGAGGCCACGCGACGGCCATCCTCGCTAGCCACTCCCACTACCTCTGTTGCAACAACACCTTCATGGATAGCGAACTTCACACCTTTGCCAAAGATGGAGGAGAGGGCAGAGAAGCGGGGATGGAGTGTATGTCTGCTTCCTGGCTTCCCATTTGCTGAGCTCATGGGGAGGCGGTCCAATGAGATGAAGCTCTGAAGACGCTTCTGAAGCTCACACTGAACTCCCAGGACAACCTGGACAGAGTGAGTGACAGGGCATTTTCACTATATAATCAACATAACATTCATTTCATGTCACTTGCATATTTTACGTATTTCACATCAGACCTTGCTCGGTTCCCAGCTGTGTGTTCGTGCCTGTGTGTTCATCATCTCATAAGTGTGTTGGGTTTTTTCCACAGGCAGTGGTGGAAAGCCAGGAACAACGTTATGGAGCTGGAAGCCAAACAGCTGCAGCCAACTGCTAACATCTGCATATGAACACACACACACACACACACACACACATTTTCATTTGAACTTTTAAGTAAAGCTCAAGGAATGGCATGTCCAAGAGGTATAATACTATGATTAATTATCACAGGTGAAGTTACTCGGCTCGTTAACTAGACAGGAGTTTACAGGCAAACGATGGCAACCAGCAGTAAACTCAAGAACACCTACTAATGACTAATGGCTATTAGAAAATCAGACCCTCTGACCTCTCACCTGTTGTGAACTTGGTGACATCCTGTGTGTTGCCTAATGGGTTGTTGTTCTTGAACGTATACAGGTTGAATGGTTTGGGATCTTCGCTCATCTCTGCCCACAGGTCGTGATTGGGCGTTGTCCACCTCCCAGCCACTGTGTCATAGTCACGGCGCCCGATACGGACGAGTCGGGTAAGGGTGTCATAGAGCCCTCCGTGGAACCCAAACGGCAGCATGAATGTTGGGTTGGAGTCACGGTAGACGTCTCCATACGGTGTGTAGCGTATCTCTTTGACCACAGTTCCACGACTGCTGAAGATGGCAAGTGGCGTCCCTGCCACATCGCACGCCACGTAAAACTCCTTGCCACCGCTCATCTCCATAGCAATCAGGTGACCCTGAAGGTCATAGTAGAGCGAAGTGATCTCAGAAGCGCTGTGATCGTAAAGATGTGTGACACGTGTTGGTTCTGTCAGATCGGCATAGAAAAACTGAATCTGTGTCCCATCACTTGTTTGGGTAAAAACACGTCTTCCGAGTCCATCGTATCGATAAGAAACGTGATGACCTGTTTGTCGATCCAGTGCCCCCTGCAGGTGACCATTAGCGCTGTAACGGAACACAAGGGTGCCACGTGAGTGCAGGAATCCGTCTTCATCTACGCGGTACTGGACATCTCCAAGGCGCGTGATGCGATCTCTGAGATCATAGCGTATCGGTGTTAGCCGTCCATTAAGGTTAACGTCACCGTGACTCAGTAAGTTAATATTTCCATTCAGGTCATAGCCGTAGCGCCACATGGGACGATCATCAACAGAAACCGTTGCCAGCTGGCTGTCGGCATCATAACGGTAAGTATGGCGCGTAACATTAGCGTCGACCCCCACGCGGACGTCACAGGCACTAACACGCCCTGTTTCATCATACTGCAGCGTCATCCAGAAGGCTATAGACTTTAGGATCTCGTACTGGACCTCGATCAGCTGTCCATTAGCGTTGTAGATCTTGGTGTGCTTCATAGCGTGTGTGGTAATCACTTGGTTCAGGTCGTAGCTGATCACACTGAACTTACCAAACTGCTCAATCCGTCCTGACACGTCCACGTAGCGGTACAGGTCAATGGGCAGCGGCGTCTCATTGATCATAGCCTGCATGCTGGTGACACGGAAGTTGTTGTAGCTATAGTCGAAACGTGCATTCACCAAACCCTCCTCACTAAAACGGTAGATCTGCCTCCCCACTAATGGACCTGTGAGAAAGAAAATATAGCAGAGAATGTTGTTTTTTGTAATCTGAAATGGAGAACAAGATTGCTGTTGCCTCACCACATTGACATGAAATTATTTTTATCTATTTATTTTATTTATTTATTATTTTATATAGAACTTATTTAGACAAGTAAGTGATCACACACAACCCTAGGTCACTTTTAAAAAAATATTATTAATGTCATCTTAACAGATTAGCTTTTAGCTTGTACATCTTAAAAATAATAATATTCATTATACAGTAATATGAAGAAGTGTCTTGCCTTAGCCTATTTGGCAGCAGAAATGAATAATATATCCAAAAAAATGCTAACATGGCTAAAAGTTAACAACATCTACAGGAAGGTAACACCAGCATTCATGAATGATTTGTGGAATTATTCATACAACAATTTGTCCACCTCAGCAACGTGAAAATGTTGATTTTTTTCGCCATCTTTCTGTGTTATGTATTATTAATGCAAATTCGAATTTGCATAAAAAGGAGAAAATGAAGAAATGATTAGCCACATTAGCAATTGTGATGATTTATCAGCTGTCGCTTTGCCACTTGCTGATGTTGCTAATGTCAGCACAAGGCCGCAGATCCAGGAACAGATTTTCACTTTTACACTCTAATGAAAAGTTATGTGGCTCTTAAATCAGTACTCATCTCAGAGACAGTAAATATGAAGCAATGTGCAGCATAAAGGAATATTACAACCCTCAAAATGCTACTGCAGCTAATATATACAGAGGCTATCAGCTCCAGCTAGCATGAGTGGTTTCTGGAACCTTCTGGTTCTCATTGGGTGCATTTCTGTTCACATATTGTAATCATTTTATGTGAATTACAATCATTTATTTATTGAAGAAATTGCTAACATAAATAGTGGTGTCAGCTGGCATGAGCAATTAATGTTATTTATTAACTATTTTATTGTTTTTAAACTTTTACACCTCAATGAATTAACTTGCATTTGTGCCTTTACCTTAAGGCTACACCTCAGACACGACGATTCACTAGCATTAGCCAGTTAACTAGCTTAGTCAATGCTAACATAATGCAATGATTTTCCATATTTGGTTTGCTAGCTAGCGAAGATGAGGTAATAGTTATTACTCTGCTCCCAAGTGGCACAACAGCAAAGCGTTCGCTGGAGATAGTTAGAGTCTGGAAGATGCCATAGCTGCCCGTGGCCGGGAGTCAAGAGAGCAAAACTGTCTGTGATCTCTGGGGAGGAGGGGCAACTTACACGCTCTCCCATGTCAGTTTGAGCAACACTGGCCAATCACAGGTGTCTGTGAGCTCATGCACCCAGAAGTGGGCAGGAACACTTTCCTCTGAGTGAGTTATACCACAACCTGACGCTGCATGAGCAGTGATTCTAAAAGAAACGGCTGAATGATGGGTGGGAATCGGTCATCATGGGTCGGAAATGGGCACGATGGATGGGAACTGGACACGATGGGTGCGAACTGGACACGATTGGTGGGAACTGGACATGATGGGTGGGAATTGGACACGATGGGTGGGAATTGGACATCATGGATCGGAAATGGACACGATGGATGGGAATTGGACATCATGGGTGGGAATTGGACACGATGGGTGCGAACTGGACACGAAGGGTGGGAACTGGACACGATGGGTGCGAACTGGACATGATGGGTGGGAATTGGACACGATGGGTGCAAACTGGACACGATGGGTGGGAACTGGAGACGATGGGTGGGAATTGGACATCATGGGTCGGAAATGGACATGATGGGTGGGAATTGGACACGGTGGGTGGGAATTGCACACGGTGGGCGGGAACTGGTCACGATGGGTGGGAATTGGACATGATGGGTGGGAATTGGACACAAAATTGGACATGGTGGGTGGGAAATGGGAATAGGGTGGTGGTAGCACAGTGGTTTAGACCTTGGACTACTGATCGGAAGGTCATGAGTTCAAATCCCAGCACCACCAAGCTGCTGCTGTTGGGCCCCTGAGAAAGGCCCTTAACCCTCAACTGCTCAGTTGTATAAATGAGATAAATGTAAGTCACTCTGGATAAGGGGGTCTGTCAAATGCCATAAATGTAAATAAATGAATGGACAGGAGTAAATTAGGGGAGAAAACTGGTATTAGTCTGTATATAAAACAATTTTGCTGATGTTATAAAGGTTACACAGAACGTTTAGCTTGGATGTTCTCGCTCCTATTAACATGGTTACAACTGACCATTTTTATTATCTTGGGCAAAAAAACAATTGCTTGTATGTTTCAATTCATTACTGAAGATTCAATATTTAGCTAGAGCGTGTTTTATTCCCAAAAATGTTTTTTTAAATTAGCAGTCAATTGAAATTATGAATTGAGAAGCACTTACCGGTCTGCCTGTATCGTATTGTACACACGAAGCCTTCCTGCATCAGGTGGATGGTCTTCAGAGCCCCTGAGGCCTCGTCGTAGGTGAAGCTAACAACCGTGGAGTCATAAAGGACCTCGCCGAGACGAGCCGCTCGGCCATATCTGTACACGACACGCCTGCCCGAACCGAGATACAGTGTCTGCAGGAGGCGTCCATCGTGGGCGTGGTCTTGAACGATGGAGTGGGTGGAGCCATCAGGGGGCGTGTAGGTGTTGCGGTAGTATCCGATAGAGAGTGCGGTCTGCAGGCTGTGCTTCACCATGCTGGGCAGAGTGACAGAGAGGAGGTGGTCCATCTGATCGAACTCGAACGTGTAGCGACGCTGACTCTGGAGCAACAGCTGGATGGACTGAGACAGCAAAGTCAAAAGATAAAAAGATTAGAGAGAAAAAAGAAGAAGAGGTTGGTTTTTTTAACAGTTATTATTAACGGTCATAACTGTGTAGCAAGCTAACTGGGTACAATTTTTATTGGATAATTAAAATCATATTGGACATTTATAAAACTGATTTTAAAGTTCTGAAATTATTTTACTGTGTATTTAACAATGATTTTAAAGCATGTTAAAAAGCTAGCAAATTTTAAAATTAAGTACATTTTGTATTGGATATTTATAACCAATTATAAAGTTTGCACACAGCTAGCAAAGGTTTTTTTTTATTGAGTAGTTCAAACTATTTGAGTATTGAGTAATTCAAAAGTTTGATAGTTAAGGTTTAATAAACTACTCCTGTGTTTAAATTGCTGGTTATAATTAACATGCTGCTTAAAAAGAGTTATTTTGATATGAGATAATATTTTTAAGAAGATAAAGATCGGGATATCATTTGGTACTGTAAACACTTACCTTGTCCATAAAGGTGTAGCTCCAGGTGTTGCCGTTGGCCCAGGTGCGGCTGACGAGCCTACCGTTGTCATAGTCCCTGCGTTCACTCCAGTTTCCTCGCTGGATGACGGAGACGAGGCCCGTGGTGGTGTAGCTCACCTTCACCTCGCTGTACTTGCTGGGAGTCCAGAGCACCGGGAGGCCGTGCTCATCGTACTGAACACGAAGTGTGAATTTGCGGTGATCATCATAAATCTTCCCCACACGGGTCACCTGGTTGTAGTCTATAGAGAGCACGTTCCTGTTGTGAGCCTGATACACACAGAGATGAGGACCACTTACACATCTGTCTCACATCTGTCTCACGGCAAACGACACCAACTGTCATACTTTTTACATCACGCAAAAACGTTTGGTATCATTCTTCAAAAACATGATGATTCATATACAGATTCATCAAATTGTACAGTTTTTACACTGATGTTTTTCACACCCATCCCAACACACACACACACACACACACACACACACACACACACACACACACAGATCAGGTTTGGGGGTTCAGGTCACTTCAA
>JAOVVH010000037.1:15823154-15833196 GCA_028566435.1 Scorpiodoras heckelii
GCCGATCATCTTTCCTGACTTACTTTTTTACTGGCTCTGTGCCATCAGGTCAATGCTTATGCTGAACCCTGGTTTCTACAGGCTCACAAATCTGAGGTTTGTGAATTCACGTCCCTGAAGTTGTTTCTACCTGAGGGAAATCTTTCCCCTTCGGTGAACAGGATTTTCTCTGAGAATTTTATTGTAGCGCTGTAACATAGGGTTAGTATCTTTCATGCTGCATGTTGTCACCTTTGTAGTTCCTTAGATGTTGCTACAGAGTCTGGTACATTTTGATAAACCTAAGAACAGAGCTGTTTGGCTTATGCAACCAATGGACCAAATACGTTTACGTACTACTGCTTTTAAATCCAACACTCAATGCATTTTCAAGAATGTGATGAAGTGAACCATTTTCTGTGGCGCTACACTTTATTTTATTGACGGAAACAGGTAGTTTGCATTGTGTGGTGACTCTCTGATGCTGCACTGGTGCATTTCTCTCCTAAAAGAGCACTCTTTGATGTGATGAAACTCTGTGATGCAAATAGCAATTCAAATACTGCCAACCTACCTCTTTTCCCCAACCTACAACTAATCCCCCCTTCCAAGAATAGCATGGGCTTGTGAGTTTCCTGAGATGCTCTGTTCTGGATGGGAGCGGAGAGAAATTAAAACGTGAACAGAACGCTGAATGTAAGAAAGAGCTTTAAATGAAGAAAATAATAGAAAATAATACATTAATGAATTGGGTTTTTCTATAGTACCTTTAAAGTTACATGATTATTATTGGTTTAACATTTTAAGCTTAGAAACTGCATGTACTGTACACTACTGAGGTCTTCACACATCTAAGAGGTTCTGCTAGCTCTTCAGTGTGTACTTGCTTCGTAGCAAACAACTGATTTTAATAAGCATACTGGTTTTTGAATAAGTCTCTAATCCAGTCATGTTTAAACACCTGGATTACGAGCGATATGTAGAAAAGGGTTGATTGTTTGATATGGGTGTAAGTCAGAGATGTTCTCTTCCAGTAAAGTTCAATCTACTGAAACACAAGCTGTATAAATAAGGTATGATGGTTAGGGGACCTTACAGCCACTAGGTGGTAGTGTTTCTCTAAAAACAGCAACTCATCTTCTCCCACCCTCTGAGGGGGCAGAAGTGCTGTTACAGACAGTGCACAACTTTTCTCTTTTCTTAACACTCTTAGATTATGCAAGAGAGTGTAACACCGGGTGCAGTGCCGAGCTCTCAGACCTCCGAGACAAATATACAATGCTCGCATAAGCATGGATTATTCTGACACCAAACCGTGGGAATGAGAAGGCTTTGTGTGTGTGTGTGTGTGAGAGAGAGAGAGAGAGAGAGAGTTCTGGCACTATTATAAACTCCTAATTTGTGACAGGAGACAGAGAGACAGGCTGGAGGCTCTAATTTCCTTCGCAGTGGGTATGGGATGGTTTATGCAGTCTGTAAATAATTGGACAGTGATAAACACCCACAAGAACAGGAATCAGGTGAAACTCAATAATAACACACACACACACACACACACACACACACACACACACACACACACACACACACACACACACACACACGTGGCATCAGAGGTGATCCTCAGAGAAGGACGAAGTGATAAATTACAACAATTTGTTTCTCCTCCATCTGAGACAGAAAACAGCAAACAAAGTATCACAAAGAGGAAGATCAAAGGCTCTAAGCTCCTCCTTCCTGTCTCACTACTGGTCACTTCTGTGCTGCTCATTTGCATAAAGTCACACAAGTATCTTTGTGTCGCCCCGCCCACATAATCCATCGCTTAGTTTCATCGCATCATTTTGCCAACGTGTGTGTAACACACACACCTACACACACACACCTACACACACACACACCTACACACACACACACACACACACACACACACACTAAAGCAACAGCGTACAGACGCTTTGATGTCTGATGGCCCAATCTTTCCTCCATTTTGCTCTTTCCTCCCACTCTCACACACACTTATTCCATTTTTTTATCATCTATCTCTCCTTCTTTCACATATTCTCCAATATCTATTCTCCATTTTCCTCTCTCTCTTTCTCTCCCTCACTCTCTCTCTCTCTTCTCGTCTGATGAAACAATCTTCTCACCATTTTTCTCCTCTCTCATTCTCTTGTTCTCACCTCCTCACATTTCTTTCTCTCTCTCTCTCTGTCTGTCTGTCTGTCTCTCTCTCTCTCTCTCTCTCTGTTTCTATTGTCCTCTCTTTATATCCTCTCTCTCTGTTTTTCATTCTCATTGCCTCTCTCTTTTTTCACTCTGTCTTTTTATTTATCTCTCTCTCTATTCTGTTGTCTTTCATTCTTTTTCTCTAAGTCTCTCTTTTGTTTGTTTTTTTCTGTCTCTCCCTATTTATTCATATCTGTTTCTCTTTTGTTCTCTCTGTCAGTCTCTCACTATCTCACTGAGTCTGTCTCTCACTCTAGTTCTCTCCTTTTGTTTCAATTTTCTCTCATTCTCTCATTCTTTCACTGTTTCTCTCTCCCTCTCCTCTCTCTCTCTCTCTATGAGGATCACCCTCACGTATTCTGATGAGCCAATCTTCTCTTCATTTCCCCGTCTCTCTCTCTCTCTCTCTCTCTCTCTCTCTCTCTCTCTAGTCCTGATGAAAGTGGAAGATGAAGCTCTTTATGTCACATCAAAGTGAGAAACGTCGCCTCTCTTCTCTTCCTCTTTTTCATTTTTTTCCTTGCCAGAACTTTCTCTCGGCAGACGTTCACGGGTCTCAGTAATGGCGGTGAGAGTAGAGATGACGTTAACATGCCGTGCTGCTTTCACCTCGCATGGAGGAATAAAAGAGGCAGAAAGAGGCGTGTTAGAGTCAGATCAGAAACAGCTGGATTAATCACCAGTCAGCAGCATCTTATTGTGCTGTAACACATTAACACATCTGTAATAAACCAGTTATAAACAGCTCTTTAACCTAGCGCTTAATTACTGATTCACACACACACACACACACACACACACACACGTCAGTGTAACACTATACTATCACCTGTTAATATGCAGAAAATACCCAAGCTCCACCCACATTTAATCCCACTCATATTTTAACTAATCACCCACTGCCTTCTCTCTCTCTCTCTCTCTCTCTCTCTCTCTCTCTCTCTGTCTGAGAAGCCCTACCCAGCTTTTAGCTACAGACTCATCCACTGCGTCATGTCTCACATTTTGACCCACCCAAATATGTTCTCTTATTAATATTTATTTATAAATCAACTGGGAAAAGAGAGAAAGTGAGAGAGGGAGAGAGAGAGAGAGAGAGAGAGAGAGAGTGAGGGAGCAGATGGTGTGTGAGACGTGTGGTTGTTTTGAGGTGCGTTGAACCGGCAAAGACCTCGCTGTACATCAATAAACATTTACAACACACACACACACACACACACACACACACACACACACACACACACCAGCAATACCAGTTCATTACACCAATTATGCCTACACTGGCTGGCAACAAAACAGCAGTAAATAAATATTTATTGTGCACTAACAACAATAAATCCACTACAAATCCTGTACACATAGTACAATTAATCACACACACACACACACACACACACACACACACACACACACATATAGACACACACAGAGTTCAATACTTTCAGTTTCTCTTTTTGTCTGTCACTGACCCCAGCGAGCGTCTGTCGAACTCCTGCTGAACTCCAGACAATGAATAATCGATTCTCTCTCTCTCTGTCTCTCTCTCTCTCTCTCTGTCTCTCTCTCTCTCTCAGAGTGTGTGTGTGTGTGTGTGTGTGTGTGTGTGTGTGTGTGTGTGTGTGTGTGTGTGTGTGTGTGGCGTCCAATCACCACACGGTGGACCAGAGCCACTCTAAACTTCTCACCTTCTTACCGAATGAATATATAAATATGTCAGTTTTTCCCCCCTGCAAACACTGATCTTTCTCTCAAACCCTCAACACAAATAAAACCGTTTCATCCACACAGAGAAGTGTGTGTGTGTGTGTGTGTGTGTGTGTGTGTGTGTGTGTGTGTGTCCAATGTG
Source organism: Scorpiodoras heckelii (assembly GCA_028566435.1). Classification (NCBI taxonomy): domain Eukaryota; kingdom Metazoa; phylum Chordata; class Actinopteri; order Siluriformes; family Doradidae; genus Scorpiodoras; species Scorpiodoras heckelii. Next base: position 15,827,209 of record JAOVVH010000037.1, read on the forward strand.
CGCGGACCGGAGATGATTTGGTCCAACGGGAGCGCGCGCAGCTGCTGCGGATCTCCGGGGTGTCTCTCGGACCCCGGCGGAGCAGCTCGGGACTCCGGGTTCACCCTGAGCCCAACCGGACACTCTTTGGTGGCTGCGTTCCTCGGGCTCATCTCCACCTTCGGCTTTGTGAGCAACCTGCTGGCGCTGGTGCTGTTCGGCCGCCACAAGGCGCTGCGGTCTCCCATCAACCTGCTCCTCATGAACATCTCGCTGAGCGACCTGCTGGTGTGCGCCTTCGCCACGCCGCTCAGCCTCGCCGCCAGCACGCGCGGACGCTGGCTAGCCGGACGCACCGCGTGCATGTGGTACGGGTTCGCCAATTCGCTCTTCGGTGAGTACTCACGGGGTCCGAGACCTGGTTTAGGAAGCCTCAAGTTGCATGAAGTTGCATGTGCACTCTTACGTACTAACCTGTACCACTGCTTATCACAGGCGCGGTACCATCAAGTACCTTTAGTATCAGTCCCTTATCTCTCCATTTAGAGCTGCTCTGTCTAAATATTCCATCATTCATATAATGAAATGCATATTAAAAAGGCATAATGGAAAACTGCCCTTCTTTTATTCTCAAGGGTACCCATATTGTACCTTTAGTACCTTTAGTTTGTATATTTTTTCCGAGAATTAGTGTTGCATCCCCATAATAGGCTGTAGTTAATTTACCAGTACCTTAAATAATACTAAAGGCTCTCTTGTACCTTTAACATGCACCATTCACCACTGCCAGGTGAAATATATAGGCTGCATATCAAAGCTACCAAACATCTGCACCTTTCAAGTAATGGTACCGTTTAATAGACTTATTTTTTATCCTTATTAAGAAATTCTTCTTAATAGGAAATTTCAAATGCATTTACATTATGCATAACAAGTGTTCATTGCTCACTCTCAGAAATAAAGGTACTAAACTGTACCATTCCTCGTAACTGGGATAGTAAAACCTTTAGTAACCTTTAGTATCGCTTACCTAGAAAGGTGAAAGGAGAATAATTTAGCTTACATCATTTTAATGCTCCTACTACTGTAAATATATAAACATTTCCAAGTGAATGATGCACCCTTTTTATGTTAAATATGTATCGTTCACATTACCGCTGCACTGATTATGAAAAGTACAGTTTTCTTTTACAGTATACCTGTTCATTGCTCACTCTTAGAGGTACTAAAGGTACATTTTCTACCTTTAGCACCATTAGTGTATATCTCGTACCTAGGAAGTAGACCTACCTGGACAAATGATGTCATTGTTTATTAATTAATGTACAGTAATTGGTAACAAACTGCTGTGGTACAAGAGGAATAAACCATGTGCTGTTATGGGAATATAATCAGCCTCCGGGTGGTAAAAGAGAATCCGGCTCATTATACAACCCCAGTCGTTGATTATTTTCCTATAGCAAATCTAAAAGTGCTGATGAAATTCCCCGAATATGAATTTTCCCAAACAGGGATCATTTTTTAAAAATTGACTTCCCAAGTACATTTTGTTGTGCGTAAAGTTTGGCCAAACCAAACCAAATATTCCCTCCAGGTTCATAATAGTTTTGCTAATGCTGATAAACGGCAGGCATTTGTAAATTACCAAGCACTTTGATTCACATTTAGTTACACCCGCAAAACTCCATAAAACTCTAAGCTCTCAGAGCTGAAAACAACAAACACGTAATTTACGCTAAATCTTCCAGTAATGCGGCTCAGCCACTGCACCATGTCAGCTACATGTCCCTTGGCAACCCTTCCTTTATAGGGCGCCATTACTTTTATTCTAATTGAATTGCTGGTCTCATTGATCTTAAGTTTATGGATGTTTTGTCCTGTGTGCTTTGTGATTTAAAGTGCAATCTGTATATAAAATCGCAGTAACTCTGCGGATCGTACGCTTTGAAGCATCACCCGAGGTTCACGTTAGTCCCCTTGTAGATAAATTTACACAAACTCAGGAGCGAAATGTAGGATATGAACGTTTTTCTGAAATAACTGGACTTTTATGAATACCACATTTCCTGGGTAAATAGGTTGCCAAAGTTTTATGCATAAATTAGTTTGTATCCAGCTTAATATACAAGGCCATGGTTTGGCTCAGTTACAGCACTTATACATAAACTCTTTATTATATGGAAAATGTTCAGGATATTTGCATTTTCTCACTACAATGACAAGCTGCATTTATTTCTGTTTGGTTATTACCACTGGCGGCCATGTAGTTTTTGTAAAAAATTTTTCTTCCTCTTCTGTTTTTTTCTTTAATTATTGTTTTTTTAAACAGAAGTTAAGGTTTCTTGAAGAATATGAGTTTTGTGTCTCTAGATGTGTGTTGCCCTTCGTGCTAGTGCCCCCTGATGTGTAGACTCAAAGCCCTTTGGGCAATAGCTCGAAAATTGTTTTATGAAATGTTTATGTCAAGTTGTCCTCTAGGAGGTGCACTACGCTATCTCAAATCTAAACCTAAATCTGGCAACTCACTAGCCAATATTTTGTGATGTAAAGGCTCAAACCTCAGGAAATTTCACACCCTGCATCACTACCACATTCTTTAAACGCACACCGAATTTTGTCAAATTCGGTGTGTGGGGCGCTGTAATAGATGCATTTCAATATCTCAAGAACTGCTTAAGCTACAATTTTAATATTTTACACCCTTCATCACCGCCACAACTATAATGGCACGTCCTCAACCATTTTATTCCTTGTCTGTATTTTAGATTTTTCAACATTGTCAGAATGTCACTAGATATTCTTTGCTTTAGGATGCAGTATTGACCTAATGAACATGGTATTATGGGGAAAAAGTACAATTTATCATATGGCACATTATTTCAGAACTGAGTTAAATTCATGTAAATACCTCACCTCAGAACACCTCAGAAACAATGTAAGAACAATGAACCTCATCTTTAGGGACTGGGAGCAATAAAAGAAAGAATATGATGTTTTATGAGAATTAAAAACTTTTTTAATTGAGTGCAGTGATGCAAAATTAGCCCGGGATAAAGATATCACTCTGATCTGTTTAAAGACAGAATGGCAATATGACAGGACAAAGTTCATTCTCATAAGTACCTTAGTATTGAGGTTTTAACAATCCGGCCATTCAATTTGGCAAGAACGTTTGATTATCCCTCGTTGTTTCTTGTAGCAAGCTGAAAAAAATGAATGTTTTTTTCCCCCAGATCCAGCAGAAGGAGGTCAGATGTTCAAAGAGAAAATGTTTCGTTTTAATCACATTCCGTTTAATGAGCCTGAAGTACCCTGTTATGTTCTCACTGGATGCCATTTTCCAGGCTCGTCTTTTCATTTGCATTCGATTAACACCATTTTTCATCAATAGGAGCTCCAGAGACAGACTTTCTCACATGCTCTAGCAGTTTGCTTAATGGATTCATAACACAAAGATATCTGAAACGTATCAGGTTTCTGGTATGATAGTCATTAATGAAAGGCATTATTTGTTGAAGTGGGATTCATAATCAGAACAGGATCACAAAAGCAATGTAGGTTTGTTTATTTTTCAGAGCAGCAGCAACATTTTATTTATTTACAGGAGCAATTTTTCTCTCAATTTTAATCTCCTACATTTACTTTCAAATCTTGGATATGGTGAAGTTTTCTGTAATGAGAACATCTACGGAAGGAGTCTCCAGTGTCAGAGCTTTCACTATTACAGCCGTAGGTTTTCTGACATCCTTAGGACAGAGGAGGTTACGCTTTGTGGTTTCTTCATAACATGAAAAGCTGCTTTTTGTCTTATTTACTTCTACAGGGGGTGCGATTAGAACAGGAACAAACTTCCACCATATTAGATGTAGCTATAAACATATAACAATCATGACGTGTCATTTTCTGAGATATAAACATTTATACCATTGGTAAATCGCTGTGATATAAGAATAAAAAATGTTATCAGAAAATAATCAACTTTTGGTTGGAAACTTTTGCTGGGAATTCTGCTTCATCACATCACCAAAGGTATTTAATTTCTTTATTCATTCATATTAATAATGATAATCAAATTAATAGCCAAGCAAAAGAAAAATAAATGTTGTGATAAAGAGTAATAGAATGGGTGAAAAGGTATACTTTTTTTGTAGAAATGTAATTAAGAAAGGTTTTTTTTTTAAAATTAAAATTGTTACTCAGGTAAAATACATTGAACTACCAGAAAAACTGGTATACCAGTTAATCCTTGGTAGGTCTCCCACAGAATCTTGGAGGGAACGTTGCACGGTCCTCATGCTGATGTTTGTTGCAATGAATTCCGATGTTACTTGAGGCAGTGTTACACACCTATCACATGAAACGATTCTTGCCAGACGCAGCTCACGTTCACCCAGAATCTGCTGTCGTGAGTTTGAGGTTTTGCTGGAATCCTTGTAGTCATGGTTCACCCTTGAAATGCTCATATGTGAAAATCCAAACTTTGTTTCTACCTCCGAAATGCTACGAGCCATCTCACGAGCTGCAATTATTAAACCATGCTCAAAATCTTGATAACTTGAAGTACTGTGCTATATAGTAAGAAGGAATTATAGCTTAAGTAATTTCTACATCCAGTTGCTAGCATTCATCTGGTTTAGTTATTTACCCCTCTGTCATGAGTAGAAACATTAACAAACCTGACTGCATTGTGTTTTTACACTGAAGCGATGCATTTCTTTATTATTTTAATACAATTTTATTTCATTCTATAAATTTATGTGCATCACAAGTTTTAAAGCGGCAATTCAGCAATGAACAATAGTGGCCGTGGAGTTAATCTGCATTTAAATATGCTAAATGACATCAGAATGGTCGTTACATCCTAAAAGATGTTTTGTGGTGGACTAAAGGGTAGCTGTACTTTTGGCAGACCTTCGGTTAATTGATTAGCTCACACTGCAGAGCCTTGTTATGAATCCATAATCACTATGAATTTCCTCATGTCCGTGCATAAGCCAAACACTAACATAAACGAAACACTTCCCTGGTGATATCCAAAACCTTTCTTTTTTTAATATATTGTGTTTTCACGATGCTGGGCTTTTTTTATATTATTAAACCTACCTTCCGTGTTATCCAGTTTGTCCCATTTAACCCAGTGTATTTTTTTTGCTGTGTGATTTCCCTGCATTAAAACTACCACATGTCTGGCATTAGACAGAAAATCATTGTTTTGATCTTTTTGTTCCAACATGCTGACTTGAACATGGGCCGCGTCCCTATTCTCAGCTCCCAGCATTCCAATTAAAATGGAATCATTAAAACAAAAAAAATTGCAATTACTTTTGAATATGAGCCGAAGAGAAATCAAAAACCCCAGAGCCGTCTGTGGTCCAAGTGTGCTTATGCCTCGGAATCAAAGAAGCATTCATCTAAAGCGATGCATTGATTGTCGGATTGAGTGAGTGCTGATTGCTGTATTGAAATAAACCCAGTTATCTGTGCACATTTTCAGTTGTAACAAATCTAAAATTGTTTGTCTGTGTTTTCAAAATAAGTTGACTGAAAACTTAAGTTCTCATTTTGAATCCCAACGTTAAATCCCTACTTTGATGCAGAACATTTAAGGAATGTTCAGTAGGGCCTTTAGGATTCTGAAGCCTGTGGCCAGAAAAGCGTTAAAGCTAGCTTGCAACTTGCAACATTCACCATAAAAAATCAGGTCATGGGGTCATTTCCTCAAGAATATGACTTTTGTTGCTTTAGTATCTTTCACCTGTATAACTCATTTAAGGTGCATAATTGGACTTTTAATAATGTAGATTGTACCTTGGTGGTACATTTGCAGTGTTTGAATCAGTGTGCCCCCATTATCCAGCTACAAAAGCTATATCTCTGGAGCACAAATACTGAGCATGTTCAAATCAGCCTGACATGGAATATAACCAACCACCTACCTTTGGTTTGCTTTGTCCAATGGTAAACAATTGTCCAATGGGAAACCCCACACAAGGAGGTGTTTTCATATAT
>JAOVVH010000037.1:15871734-15882155 GCA_028566435.1 Scorpiodoras heckelii
CCCATAGGAGCACAGGTCCCACCCCCAATACCACTGTAACCAATAGGAGCACAGTTCCCTCCCCCAATACCACTGTAACCAATAGGAGCACAGTTCCCTCCCCCAATACCACTGTAACCAATAGGAGCACCTTCTGCTTCTCTCTGTAATCCTCTCCCTCAAAGTTGTACAGGCTGGTTTCCGTGGCACCCGTATCCATGGTGAAGTTTCTCAGTGAGCTCTCACCCAGCTTCTGCATCCTCTCGTTCATCTCCGCTGTCTGGATGCCGAAATCCAGTTTATGTAGAGATGTAGAGAATAAACACTGTATCAGATACTGAGTCTTGAACAGGTGCCTATCAAACAAGCTCATTAGAATATTAGGCCACACCCACCCAGCCAGTTCATATAGTGCTGAGTGTAGAATTTTATCTGGGTTTTTTTGGCTGTGTGTTTGATGTCACACTGAGTTTAACATCTTTGACCTTTTTGGCTCCTCTCTCCAGGATGGTGTTGATGTCCTCATCCGTCAGCTCGCTGTCTTTAGAGGAGAAGACATGTGTCGCTCCGTGTCTGATCATCTGCAGCATCTCGTCCTTCCCCAGTTTATTCTGCTGCTCAATCAAACGGCCTGACACACACACACACACACACACACACACACACACATTTTGCTTCTACAATATAATTCCACTAGGCACCTCGTATACCTCTGTCTACAATCATTATATCGTAACAGCTACAAGATTTTCTTTACCAACCCCAAAATAAGCACGTAACACTGATACAAATACAAAACTCAACTACTGTTTAACACTGTGGAAAAGTTTGTTCTGTTGGATCAAATTAAGATGTTGAGTGCATCAATGTCTGATGTGTGTGTGTGTGTGTGTGTGTGTGTATATACCTTGCTGGATGACTATAGAGTCGAGGCGTAGCTTCATCTCTGCTCTCTCGACGATTCGTTCCTCCACCGTGTTCTCAGTGATGAGTCTAAACACTCGAACCGGCTTCTTCTGACCGATCCTGTGAGCACGATCCTGCATCCAGCAACACCAATACACACCGCATCAGTGTGTGTGTGTGTGTGTGTGTGTGTGTGCGCATGTGTGTGTTACTCACCATCGCCTGCAGGTCAACTTGTGGGTTCCAGTCCGAGTCATACAGTATGACAACGTCAGCGGTTGCCAGATTGATCCCGAGTCCTCCTGCGCGAGTGCTCAACATGAAGATGAACTTTGTGCTTTCTGGAGCGTTGTATGTTTCTATGGCTTGCTGCAGCACACACACACACACACACACACACACACACACACACTAATCATGTACATGTACATATACACACACACTAATCATGTCCTAAATAATCTGTACTCTGCTAGATTTCTGGTCTCTTGTCAATCGTTAAACGCGCTGTAGTCTACTTATCAATATAATAGTGAGAAAATATTTGGAGGCGGAGCCACAGTGGTTTTTTTTATCCTCCTGAGAACCAACCCATAGACTTGTGTCCTCTGTAGTGGATATTCCTTTTACATACATAACTCTTTAACTTTTTTTTCTACTCTATAAACTCTATAAACTCTATAAATACTCTATAAACTCTATAAATACTCTATAAACTCTATTCTATTCTATAAATGTCTTACAAAGAGGACATCCTGAGCTTTCTAATGATATGTAATATGACTGGTTTGGTTGCTGGGAACCTCCCATTTCTTTCTCTCCAATATGGCTGCCATAGGAAAAAGCACATTTTATGGAAGGAGGAAAGGTACATCAAATATTGTCTATTTATTGTGATTTTTCTTATGATATTGACATATGTTTTTGTACATGTCAGGAATTACATTTTTAATTCTGTATACACTGACATTATTTAGGATTTTAAATATTAGCTCATTTATGAAGGTCCACCATAATGGACATCAGGTCGAAGTTTAACTCCACATTGTTATAGGGAACAGAACTGAAGAGAGAGGTTTCTGTACAGAGTAGTTGAGGGAGGCTCAGATTTGGAGCTCTCAGATGATGAGAGAGATGAGGACTATGAGCCTGTGCTTGAAGAAAATGTGGAAGAGGCAGAGGAGGAGGAACAGGATGAAGATTCAGGAGTCTCAGAGATAGGCACAGAGACAGAGACAGAGACAGACAGGAAAGGTGTGCTCTATAGACCAAGAATAGTGTGTATGTTTGTTTCATTCCATGATATAATCCGTATGTACAGTAATTCATCCACACTGATAGGTAAATAAATGCTGTTATTGTAGATCTGTTAGCAATTCTTAATAAACAGAGACTCAGTAGGTGAGCTACTTAGCTTCAATGCCTTGGTCCTTCGATTCAAAATGATGTAACAGAATCATATTCACTATACTTGTTCCTGCTGTTACCTTTTATTTAAACAATTGGTATTATTCATTATAGATTCACACCTATGCTACCTGTACTTCCTGACTATCAAGATGACCCAAGACCATGTGCTGACGAGTCCATTTCAATACTTTTTGCAGGACAGCTTTTTTTTTCATCTTTTAAGTTTGCTTCACTTTTCATATAAAAATGGTCGTTTGTCCACTACAATGGACATGTGTAAAATTAAAATAAATTTAAAAAAATAAAAATTGTATGTTGTTTTTTTTACCCTAAATAGTTAGGAAATAACAACAAACAACAATTTTTTTTCTTGGTTCCCAGGAGGATATAACACTGCTAGTCTTAGCTAATGTAATTAATAAACAATTTTGTTTAACAGTATAAGTGGAACTGCAGAGTGTTTTCCTGTGTGCTAGCAGAATGATGTAAGGAGTTAAAGGCGCACACTGATGACATCAGAGGCCAGCGACTTGCTTAGAGAATGAATCAGGTGTGACTCACCTGTCTGTCCTCGTGAGGAGTGTTTCCGTCCAGTCTACAGTACTCGTACCCTCTCCACATGCAGTAATCCTCCAGAATGTCCAGAACACGCGTCATCTGACTGAAAATCAACACACGAGAACCTACACACACACACACACACACACACACACACACACACACACAGAAAATTAGATTTCCTTGTGTTGTAGAACAATCTTGTACTTATAAGACAAACAGACATCATAACACACACACACACACACACACACACACACACACCTTGCTCGTGGAGTTTGGGCAGCAGCTTGTCGAGTGCGAGCATCTTGCCGCTGTTGGTGACTAGGTGTGTGTCGGTGGTGTACGGTGGTCCCGGCTCAGCTCCGTCGAACAGGTACGGGTGATTACAGCACTTCCGCAGCTGCATCAGGATGTTCAACAACCGCATTTTATCCATTTTACCCGCTGAGTTCAGGATGTCGATGTCCTTCATCAGGATGCGTGTGTACCTGCACGGATAAAACACACACACAAACACACGTGTACGGATATCACACAACACGCAAGTTTAATAAGAACGCAAGCTACACAAGAATACGCTGAAGTACCAGAAAAACTGATACGGGAGCCTGTGCAAAATACGTAGCAGCCCCACCTGTGCACGTCACTGGTTGCGTCCGCCAGTGTGTATCTAAAGCGACAGACATCTATCAATGCTTCTAGAGCTGTTTCCACTGTCAGAATGGTGATTTTGTTATCACGAAGTTATATAGTTGCATAGATGTTTAATAGTTGGAGCTTGTGAGATGGGTCACAGCAGCAAAGTTTGGATTTTCACGTATGAGTGTTTCAAGGGTGTAACGTGACTACAAGAAAAAACTCTGGGTGAACGTGACCAGCGTCGGCTGGCGAGAATCCTTTCACGTGATAGACGTACAACACTGCTTCAAGTAACATAGGAATTCAATGCTGGAGCCTCAGTAAACATCAGCATGAGGACTGTGCAACGTTCCCAACAAGATCCTGTGGAGGACCTACCAAGGATTAACTGCTATACCAGTTTTTCTGCTATTTCACTGTATTCAAGACTGTTTTCACTTCTTACAAATTAAATCCCATGTAAACAACTGCAATCTCACTCACTGTCATTTACTAAAACAAAGTGTTCCTAAAATACACAAAACCAGTGAAGAACAAGACACAGTCAATACAATAATCTCTGTAAGTGCAGGAACAGATTTGAGTTAGTGCTCATTCTAAAGAGGAGGATCTTCAGGTGCTGTTTGAAGACAGCATGTGACTCCGCTGTTCGGACACTCCGGGGGACCATTTTTGGCTTTGCAGGCCAACATCAGGGTTTTATATCTGACGTGAGCTGTTACAGGAAGCCAGTAAAGGATGCGCAGCAATGGAGTGACATGGCTGAACTTGGGAAGGTTGAATACCAGTCAAGCTGCAGTATTCTGGATCAGTTGCAGGGGCCTGATGGTGCACAGAGGAAGACCAGGAGGCAGCTAGTTGCGAAGTCTTCAGATGACAAGAGACTGAACAAGTACATGGGTGGCCTCTCTGGAGAGAAATGGTCAAATTCTCTGAAATGTTGTACAGGAGAAATCTGCATGACCGTGTCAGGTTAGCAGCATGAGCTGCAAAAGAGAGCTGATCATCCAAGGCTACGTGCTTCTGAAGATGGAGTGATCACAGAGTTCTCAAAGGAAAATCAGAGATCACAATGAAGACCTGCAGCTCCCGGGATATAAAGCAGCTCCATCTCGCGTGGGTTTAGCTTGAGGTGGTGGGCTGCCATCCATGAAGCAATGTCTGCTAGACATGCTGAGATCTGAGCCAAAACCTGAGTATCAGAAGGAGGAAAAGAAAGGATGAGCTGAGTATCATCAGCATAACGATGGTAGGAGAAGCCATGTGAAGAGATGACATCTCAAGGTGAGCGAGAAAGGATGGACAGAATGATATCATGGTTGACTGTGTCAAAGACAGCAGAGAGGTCAAGAAGAATCAGGACCGATGAAAGCCCAGTTGACCTTACAGCATGGAGCTTCTCTGTCACTGTGATGGGTGCAGTTTCAGTGGAAAGCGCCGGTTTGAAACCAGACTGGTTTGGGTCCTGAAATTGGTTCTGGGAGAGAAAGAGTCACAGCTGATTGTAGACAGCACATTCAAGAGTTTTTGAGAGGAACGAGAGGAGCGATACCGGTCGGTAGTTCTGATGTTAGTCCCGTCAAGACTGGGCTTCTTTAGGATGGGCACCACTCTAACAGCTTTGAATGAAGATGGTACAAGTCCTGATGATAAGGAGCTGTTGATAAGTGAAGAGATGTAGGCTAGGAGCTCCTGTGAAATTGTCTGGAGCAGAGTGACTGGAATGGGATCCAGAGGACATGTTGTGTGACTGCTGGATGTCAGCCGCTGAAGAACTTCCTGTGTTGAGAGAAGACATGCAGGTTAGAGACATGGGGGAGGAGGTGGGAAGGTGTACAGTGGGCACAGGAGCCGGGGAAAAGGACTGGCGGATCTTGCTGACCTTCTCCTCAAAGGAGTAAACAAAATCCTCAGCAGTGAGAGAGGTGGGTGAAGGAGGAGGGGGAGGGTTGAGGAGGGAAGAGAAGATGCTGAAAAGCTTGCGTGGATCTGCTGCCGATGTCTCCAAGAACTTCGCAGCAGTTACTTCTTTAGAGAACGTGGTAAGGACAGATTGGTAGGAGTGAAGGTCAGCTGTGAGCCTTGACTTCTTCCAGCACCTCTCAGCCATTCTTAGTTCTCGACAGTTGTTATGCAAGACTTCTGTCAGCCAAGGAGCAGGTAGCAAAGATCTGAGCACTGATTCAGTACTGTAACTGATAGCCAACAGTAGCCTCTAGTATAAAACATACAAAGAAGACCAGAACTGCTTCGGCTCTGTGTTCAGCACCAGGGACAGCACACTGAACAAGTCAAATAGCTGTGCATCACAGGCAACGTTCCCAGTTGTTGTTGCAACTGTCTTTTGTTCTGTGTTGATAACTTTTGACCCACAAGAGATATTGCAAATTTGATATGGCAATTGATTTCTGAGACAATTCTAGTCTTCTCTGATATGCTACATCACCACTTTCCCACTGGAAAAACTTGTCCTTGATCCAATATGGCGGCTTTCAAGATGGCGGCCATGTTCCAGACATAGCCTGAAAGATAGGCCCCCTCACCCATTCCTTGCTGGTGTATTCAAATATGTCATTGTCCCTTTCGGTGTCCTGAGACTTCTGACTCACCCTGTATAATGTTATTCTACACTGTATGTTATATTAATACACATTAGACAGGAAACAGATAATGCTGAAGTTTAAACACTCACCATTCTCTCTGCATTTTACTCAGACCCAGGTAGATCTTCACTTCCTTCTTGGGAGGAAGACTCTTCTCCACTTCCTGTTTGATCCGACGAAGCAGAAATGGACGCAGAACCTGAATATGTAAAACACACACACACACACACACACAGAGTTTAGTATTCTGATTCAGCAATTTTTGATAATTGAACGTGCAGTTAGAAATGTTTATATATCTATACATACAAACACCAATCAGGCATAACGTTATGATCACTGACAGGTGAAGTGAATAACACTGATTATCTCTTCATAATGGCACCTGCTGGTGGGTGGTATATATTACACAGAAAGCAAACATTTTGTCCTAAATGTTATTGTGTCAGAAGCAGGAAAAAGTTTGAGAAGGGCCACATTGTGATGTCTAGATGACTGGATCAGAGCTTCTCCAAAACTGCAGGTCTTGTGGGGGGTGTCCCGGTATGCAGTGGTCAGTTTCTATCAAAAGTGGTCCAAGGAAGGAACAGTGGTGACCCGGTGACAGGGTCATGGACACCCAAGGTTCACTGATGTACATGGGGAGTGAAAGACCATCTGGTTCGAGCTACTGTAGCTCAAACTGCTGAAAAAGTTACTGCTGGTGATGATGGAAAGGAGTCAGGACACACAGTGTATCACAGTTTGCTGTGTATGGGGCTGTGTAGCTGCAGACCAGTCAGAGTGTCCATGCTGAACCCTGTACACCACTGAAAGCTCCTACAACAAGCACATGAGCATCAGAACTGGACCATGGAGCAATGGAAGAAGGTGTCTGATGAATCACGCTTTCTTTTACATCATGTGGATCGCCGGGTGCTTGTGTGTCGATTACCTGGAGAAAAGCACCATGATGGGAAGAAGGCAAGCTGGTGGAGGCAGTGTGATGCTCTGGGATTTGTTCTGCTGGAAAACCTTGGGTCCTGGTATTCACGTGGATGTTACTTTGACACGTAACACCTACCTAAACATTGTTTCAGACCACTTTACACCCCTTCATGGTAACGGTGTTCCCTAATGGCAGTGTCCTGTTTCAGCAGGATGATGCTCCCTGACACACTGCAGAAACTGTTCAGGAACAGTTTGAGGAACAAGGCAAAGATTTCAAGGTGTTAAATTGGCCTCCAAATTCCCCAGATATCAATCCAACTGAGCATCAGTGAGTCGTGCTGGACAAACTAGTCCGATCCATGGAGGACTCAGCTAATAACTTACAGGACTTAAAGGATCTGCTGCTAATATCTTGGTGCCAGATTCTACAGTTCACCTTCAGAGGTTTAGTGGAGTCCATGCACCAACGGGTCAGAGCTGTTTTTGTGGCACAAGGGGGACCTACACAACATTAGGCAGCTGGTGTTAATGTTATGCCTGATTGGTGTGTATATATAAAATGCTAAAATATAAGTGTGTGTGTGTGTGTGTGTGTCTCACCGCGTGCAGTCTCTCCACCAGCCTGTGATCACCCAGACAATTGTTAGTGTCAAACCACGAATCAAAGTCCTGAAACATAAACAAGTCAGTGAAAATGTCTAACTCTGTGTGTGTGTGTGTGTGTGTGTGTGTGTGTGTGTATGTGTGTGTGAGATGCTCACAGAGGCAGAGTTAAACACGTCTGGAAGCAGGAAGTTGAGTAGAGACCAGAGCTCATGCAGGTTGTTCTGTAATGGAGTTCCGGTCAGTAAAAGACGATTCGTCGTCTTAAACTCACGAACGATTTCAGATAACTGACAGACAGAGAGAGAGACAGACAGAGAGAGACAGACAGAGAGAGAGACAGACAGAGAGAGAGACAGACAGAGAGACAGACATGTTATTATTATCAGTTCAACACAGACCTGCTCTAATTTTCAGGTCTTTAAATAAAAATAAAGTACCATTTTAAAAATATGATATTAAAGACAACTCATGTAATTAGAGAAAGAAAAATTTAGAGAAAATCATCTTTAGTGTTTATTTCTGAATAAATTACGATTGTTTTGGCGTCGGGGTCGTAGCGTGTTTTCACTCTCACCTTGGACTTTTCGTTTTTGATGCGATGCGCCTCGTCGATCACCAGGTACCTCCAGTTAAACTTCTTAAACACCGATTTCTCTCTGATCACCATCTCATACGACGTCACACACACGTCCCACTCCCCCGGCATCATCACATCACGGATAAACGCTGCCTGCAACACACACACACACACACACACACACAGATTAAGGTTTGAAGATTAGAGTCAGACAGACAGATGGAGGCAGACGGAGGGGTGCGAGTGTCTCACCCTGGCGTCTTTGTCCCCGATCAGACAGACGGCTCTCAGAGACGGGACCCAGTGTTTAAACTCATTCATCCAGTTGTGCAGCGTGGACTTGGGCACTAGGACCATGTGTGGGCCGGGGATGTTCCTGTAGTGCTTCAGATACCCGAGTAACGCTATCGTCTGCAGGGTCTTCCCCAAACCCTACACACACACACACACACACACACACACACAGAATACACAAATACTATACACATTTTGCATGTGTAACTACTACGGTAAAGTCCATAAGTATTTGGACAGTGATGCAGTTTTGTTAGTGTTGCCTCGGTAACGCCTCCACAGTGGATCTGAAAGGAAACACTCAGGATGCTTTTAAAGTTCAGACTTTTAGCTTTCATTCAAGGGGTTTAACAAAAATACTGCATTAACCGTTACATTAGCAGGAGCCCTTCCCTTGTCACAGATCCAAAAGTAACTGGACAAAATAACATCATTACAAATATAAGGGTTATTTAATATTTAATACTTGGATGCAAATCCTTTCCAGTCAGCGACTGCCTGCAGTCTGGAACCTATGGACTTCACTGAGTGCTGAGTTTCCTCCCTCTTTCCAGTCCGTTACTGCAGTTGCCTTCAGGTGCTGCGTGTTTGTGGGCCTTTCTGCCTTCAGATTTGTCTTCAGGAAGTGAAAAGCAGCTCAGTTGGGTTGAGGTCAGGTGACTGGCTCTGCCCTTTAAGAACACTGTATTTATTTACCTTAAGAAGCTCCTGGGTTCCTTTGGCACTAAAGTTTCGGGTCGTTATTGTTCTCAGTTTTACAGAATGTGACTGAATCTGAGCAGAAAGTGTGGCTCTGTACGCTTCACAATTCATCCCATTTCTATCAGCAGTCACGTCATCAACAGCAGTGCCGCAGTTCCCCTGGTAGACGTACACGCCCACGCCATAACACTGCCTCCACCATGTCTGACAGCTGATGGAGTGGTGATGCTCTGGATCATGAGCCCTTCCTCTTCTCTTCCTTTCATTCTGGTACTCTTTGTTTCATGTGTCCAGAGAATCTTGTTCCAGAACTGTTAGGAATTAAACCTATAAATTATGTCTGGATATTACGTCTTTGTAAACGTCCACCGTTAAATGTGCTTTAGAAATAAAACTGAATTGAACTGAATTGAACTGTGCAGGCTAAACTCTAACCTCATTTAGAGTTTGTATCTGTGTCTGTATTTACATCATGAAGGCATGTCTTGATTGTAGACTCTGACGGTGATACTCCTTCCTCCTCCAGACTGTTCTGGACTCAGCTAGATGTTCTAAAGGCGTTTTTCTTCACCAAGAAAAGAATTCTGTGATCATCCACTTTAGTCGTTTTTCGTGGTCTTCCAGGGCTTTTAGTGTCGCTGAGCTCACCAGTGCATTCCTTCATTCCTTCAACTTAACAACGTACCAGATTGTTGGTTTGGCCACTCCTAAAGTTTCTGCTCTCTCGCTCTCTCTGAGAGGTCCATTTTGCTTTTTCAGTGTAATGCCAGCGTCCTTCACTTGCATCACTTTGGACGCATATTGAGAGCATACTGACGCATCATGCATATTGAGAGTTCCCGAGAACAGCTACCAAACGCAAACGTAAAACTAAAGACCTTTCATCTCCTTAACGTGTCATGAAATAATGAGGAAACTGGCCACACCTGGCCATGAAACGGATTAACAGTCAACTGTCCGATTACTTCTGAGCCTGTGTAGATGGAGGGACTCTGTAAAAAATGGCTGTAACTCGTATGTGGTTATTAAAAGAGTTTTATTAAACCCCTTGAATGAAAGCTGAAAGTCTAAAATTCAGTCACATCTTAACAGCTTTACTTCAAATCCACTGTGGTGGCAACATCACAAACGTTGTGTCCCTGTCCAAATACTTATGGACCTCAGTGCATAAGTACATATATGCATAGAATATACAGTTGTGTTCAAGATACTAG
>JAOVVH010000037.1:15970327-15982073 GCA_028566435.1 Scorpiodoras heckelii
CTGACGTACCTGTGAAAGTGGGCGTGGTTTCGTGCACCTGCATCACCTGACGTACCTGTGAAAGTGGGCGTGGTTTCGTGCACCTGCATCACCTGACGTACCTGTGAAAGTGGGCGTGGTTTCTGGGTGAGATGGTCTGGTGTGTGTACTACTCTAAATTTGCATGGTTAGTGACGTTCTTTCAGCTAGCGAGACTAGCATGCTAAATTAGCCATTATTAGACTACGTTAATGAAGTCTATGATGTTAGAAAACGGTGTCTTGTACAACAGAAGGGTTCAGTATGTCCTTTAAATATACTGCTTCTGTTCATGGTAGCATGCTAATTGGCTAAGGTAACAGCTAGCTAGCTTGCTAATGAACTAAAAAAATAAGAGAATGATCTCTTTAACTTACGAAGTGTTTTATTGCACATAGCTTGCAGAGTAAAAATCGTAATTCAGCAAATTCAGTGTTTTTAAAAAAAAAATATTTACACATAAATATAAATGAATGTCAGGATGTGTTATAAACAGTACTGAATTAAACCACGTGGTTCTGCTGAGACAGGAGACGACGTGTGGTCGTGTTCACGCTCTGTAAACGTTCTGATGTCATAAAGCGTCACACTGTGAATACACAAGAGCTTTCACTTATAAACAAATAATTTACTTTACACCAATCACAGATCACAGAATGATCCAGGAACACGAGGGAACACCAAGCATGAGAGAGAGAGACAGAGAAAGAGAGAGATAGACAGAGAGAGAGACAGAGAAACAGACAGAAAGAAAGACAGAGGCAGACAGAGAGAGACACAGACAGACAGAGAGACAGATAGACAGACAGAGGCATACAGACAGACAGAGAGAGAGAGAGACAGACAGAGAGACAGAGAGACAGAGAGCGATAAAGAGACAGAGAGAGAGAGAGAGAGAGACAGACAGACAGAGAGAGAGACAGAGGGAGAGAGAGACAGAGAGAAAGAGACAGAGACAGAGAGAGAGAGAGACAGACAGACAGAGAGACAGAGAGCGATAAAGAGACAGAGAGAGAGACATACAGAGACAGAGAGAGAGAGAGAGACAGAGACGGAGAGAGAGACAGAGGGAGAGAGAGACAGAGAGAAAGAGACAGAGAGAGAGACAGAGAGACAGACAGAGAGAGAGAGGGGAAGGAATGACAATCTTATGTTTATCAAATTCTCACTCACTTCCTGTTTTTTTTTTCTTCTCTCACACACGTTCCTTCCATTTTCTCTGTTCCTTTCCCCTTTTCACACAATTTTCTCTCTTTTTTCTATTGTTTTTCTTTCTTTTCCTTTAACTTACTATCTCTCTCTCTGTCTGTCTTTTTCTGTCTCTCTCTTCTGTCTCACTCTCTTAGTCCCCCTCTCCCACCCCCCTCCTATTGCTCTCTTTTTCTTTCTTTTTTATTTTGACTCCCTTCTCCCATTTTCACACTTACTATTTCTTATCTATTTCTCTTTCCCTCTTTTCAACTGTTCTCTCTATTTCTGTTCTTCATCACTTCCTTTCTCATGTCTCTAACAGTGCCTCTGCCTTTTTGTCCCCCCTCGGTGCAGGACTACATCACGTCTCTGATCTCTCCGGCGCAGAGACATCATGAGCGTGTGACCCTGTGGTTCCAGCGTCATCTTCGCGAGCCCGAGAGCTCAGAGGCCCGAGAACATGTGCTCGAGCTGATGGAGGACGAGGAAGGAGAGGAAGAAGGGAGTAGCTCGGAGAGCGAAGGAGAGAGACGGAGCTCAGGGAGAGGACACGGAGGAGGAGGAGGAGGAGGAGGAAGGAAACCCGAGCTGATGATGGCGACTAAACCTCACCGCCAGCTGTGTCGCTCTCCGTGTCTGGACCGTCCGAGTTTCAGCCAGAGCAGCACACTACAGGAACTGCGTGCTGATGATTCTCCGGCCACTCCCACTTCCTTGTCATTGGCGCCACCCACTTATTTGGTGGGCCACGCCCTTTCAGATCGGGACTATCAGAGCAAAATGGAGTTTGCACTGAAGCTAGGTTACTCCGGCGAGCAGGTGGAGTCCGTGCTGAGCAAACTGGGACCGAGTGCGCTCACTAACGACGTCTTGGCCGAGCTCGTGCGTCTCGGGAATAAAGGAGAAATCGAAGCACAAACGCAGACACAAACGTCCACCGGACTAACGCCAGCCGGGTTAACGTTAACCCCTCGTGGCTCTGGAGCGAAAGAAGTCATGAGTCCTGAGGCGTCACTCGAGGACGAGACAAACGACATGTACGATAACCTCCGACCCATCGTTATAGACGGATCCAACGTGGCCATGAGGTATTTAACCTGCTGGCTTTCACAAACACGGTGTGAATCAAACACAAACCAGTGGGAGTGGGAGGTGCACTACAACATTACTGAATATAAAGGGTTACAACGGACTTCAGTTCAGTTCGGTTCAATTTCTTTGTTTATAACTTTTAACAGTAGACATTGACACAAGGCAGATTTACAGAAATCCAGATGTAGATTTGCTCTGATTAAGAGGAGAATGTTGTGACCTCCCAATGATGGAGCACTCGATAATCAGAATCAAGCATCAAATGAACATTAATAGCAAATATAACCGAGTGTGAGACTCCTTACGTAATGTAACCATTTACAACCAAGTGTTTGATGCCTTCTGCAGATGCAGTGACATCCTTTACACTTTAGCTGTATTTTTTTTGACCAGTTGCTATGGCGATACAGGTGACACTTGAAAACTGCAGAATAAAGAGTTCACTGAGGGGGAAAGGACGCACGGAATGAAAGATGAACTTTTGCTTCTGCTGGCGTTAACTTTCCCTTCATTCTTATTTCATGTAGGAAAATATGCAAACCACACTCTTGTGACCCAGTAGAAAACAACTGGGCGGGGCTGTTGTCTCTGGGCAGTAAACACTGGTCCAGAAATGGCACAACTTTATTTCATTTCTTTGTCTTAAACACTGGTCATTAATACACTCATCAGGAGGTATTGTTTAGCATTGTCATGCACCATCCACCAGAAGTCTACTATATAACTGGTTTCACAGAAACCCAACATGCTGATAAAGTTTCATAACTGTAAAAGTGCAGTACTGCCCCCTAGAGGCGGGGTCAGCAAGTGGGCTGAAATAAACATTATATAAAGGTCAGGACAATAACAAGGCATTTTTCTAGGAATCAGACTTTTGGTAGATGTTTGATTCCTTGACTACCATCATCAAGGGTTTCGTTATAATACAGACGCACCAGCATCCCTGGCTTTTATAGCATCATTTGAAGGGCAGGACAGGCGTAGTCTGTGCTAACACACCTGTTTCATGAAGCAGCCTATGGTGCTGTTGAATAGTGATCATGTGTATATCGACATGTCTATCTTTTCATGCGTATGAGTAACGTGGTGTCTGGGATGTTCTGTAGCCATGGAAACAAAGAGGTTTTCTCATGCCTGGGCATCCAGTTGGCGGTTGACTGGTTCCTGGAGCGAGGACACAAAGACATCACAGTGTTTGTACCGGCGTGGAGGAAAGAGCAGTCCCGACCCGACGCTCCTATAACAGGTGTGTATGTTTATATGGTTACAGTGTGCTTCTGTGTGTCGTTAGGAGAGATAACATGTCATGCCACCTCTGTTTTCAGATCAGGAAATCCTGAGGAAACTGGAGAAAGAGAAAATCCTTGTCTTCACTCCTTCTCGTCGAGTCCAGGGACGACGTGTGGTCTGTTACGATGATCGGTTTATTGTTAAATTGGCGTGTGATTCAGATGGTATCATTGTGTCAAATGATAACTATCGAGATCTGCAGAATGAAAAGCCAGAGTGGAAAAAGTTCATTGAGGAACGGCTTCTCATGTACAGTTTTGTCAACGACAAGTAAGCTATAGTTGTTTTTTTGTTCTTTTGGCATGCAAATGATAATGTGTCTCATGACATCATTTTGAGTTTGTTATTGTATTTTTGCAGGTTTATGCCACCGGATGACCCATTAGGCCGACATGGCCCAAGCCTGGAAAACTTCCTCCGCAAGCGACCTGTTGTCCCGGAGCACAAAAAGCAACCGTGTCCATATGGTCAGTACAGCAAATGTAGGCAACTGTGTACTATCATTATCTTTAAAATATACCCATATGTAATATAAATAAGTTGTATTTGGAGAGTTGACCTTACCATTTGTCTTCATTTTCTTTGAATTTTAGGTAAGAAGTGCACGTATGGTCACAAGTGCAAATACTACCACCCGGAGAGAGCAGCACAGCCTATACGATCTGTCGCAGATGAGCTCAGAGCTTTTGCCAAGCTGTCTGCTGTCAAGACCATGAGCGAAGGTGCTCTCGCAAAATGCGGCATATCTGGTGGCACTGCCAAGGGGGACTGTTCTGAGGTGAAACGAGTGGCACCGAAACGTCAGTCAGACCCAAGCATTCGCTCAGTGGGCTGTGAGCAGGAGGAGCGACTCTGCCCAGCTCGGAAAGCCGAAGCTAGTTCGGTTCCATCTTTAGTGACGGCTCTTAGTGTCCCCACCATGCCGCCGACAAAAAGTCATGCAGCCGGGGCACTGAACACTCGTTCTGCAAGTAGCCCAGTACCGGGGTCACTTCACTTCACACACAGCTCGCTAGAACACGCAGGAAGCATCCAATACCCTCCAATCCTGGTCACCAACAGCCAGGGTGCATCCGTGGCATACAGTGAACCTTTTCCCAAATATGATTCCGTAGTTAGTGACCATGGCTACTATTCAATGCTGAGCGATTTCTCCACCATGAGTTTAGGAAGCATGCAAGACAGCTTCTGTAGCTTAGAACAACCTGATCCAGTCGGAGTTGGAGGAGGATATCCTGGTCGAGCTTCCAGCATTTGTCCTGAATCTGGACGCAGCCATTCTTCTGACTCATTCTCCTCCTACAGTGGAGAGATGTACTCCATGGAAGGTAGCATGGATGATGGGATGAAGGTTCCACCATCTGCACAATCCCAGGTGCAATCCCAAGCCCAGTCCCGCTTGCAAGCATTTGCTCATGGGTTCCACCATGAGGCTCTGACGAGAGTCCAGAGTTATGGCACAGATGAACCCAAACCAGTGCCACGCAAACAATCTTCAGCCCACCTTGTGCCTCATGCACAGCATGCGGTGGTTGGAGCTCGATCCAGTTGCCCGGGTGACTATCCTCCACTTCCCCAGAATGTGTTGCCTTCTTCTGGTCCTGCTCAGCCAGGCAGATCCTTGGGAATGACACGAATGGATAGCATTTCAGATTCCCGTCTTTATGAAAGCAACCCCCTCCGACAGCGTCGACCCCCTCTGTGTCGAGAGCAACATGCCAGCTGGGATCCTTTGCCATGTGGGAATGAGCCTTACGGGTACGGCGGTTATGGACTGACAGGGGGACTCATGCCTTGCTGCGAAAGAGTGATGGTTCGGAGTATGCCAGAAAAGATGGAACAGATTTGGAGATCACCATGGGATACGCCACCAGGACCTCACGGACCGGTGGAACCGCAAGAGCGACATCCCATCCCTGAACATCAGTACCAGACTTACCGAAACCTCTGCAATATCTTCCCAGCGTACGTAGTCCACTCGGTCATGGAAAAGAATCCTCATATGACGGATCCTCAGCAGCTAGCAGCGGTTATTGTAACGAGATTGCGATCCTGTCATTGAGTACGTGAAAGAGAAGCAGCACAATGTCTTACACATTTCCATTTTTTATGTTTTTTCATAACCAAATCTACACAGCCAGTCACTTGAAAGATATAATTCCTTATTCCTTTCTTTTTTAACACCACCCAGGTGATCTTTCCATATTCCAACGTAACATGTTACTTGCATTAGCACCCTGGTTCAAATAAGCAATGCTACATCATGTAGCATGATTATGGGTTTGATGATGAGCCTTGTACCAAGGTTAAAGAATTCATTCACTGGTTTGATGAAGGTGTTTTAATACTTCATGTTCCTGCCTTTTAGATTTTGAGTAAATGGCAAAAATGCACTTATGATACAAAGAGGAAAGCACGACCCGAGTCTGGATCATAAAGACCACCTGTCTTATTTTGATGCTAATTTATAGTGCCGTATTTTCCAGACAATACATTATAGCGTTCCCTGTGACACCGCTACCCACAAAGGGGGAAAAAAACAGGTTATACACATTGCTTTATTTTATTAATATAGCAGCAGTTTATTCTGCTGGATCGTACCACCTTGATATTAGCCGGATTAGCTTGATACTGGACCTTGATATTAGCCGGATTAGCTTGATACTGGACCTTGATATTAGCCGGAGTACCGAAACGTTACAGTTAAGCTAACGCGTAAATTATACATTATATAAAACTGCTGGTGGGCAAAAACATATTCTCTGGAAAATACAGTACTCTTACCAAGATCAGTTATTTTATCTCTTAAAGAATCTGAATTGCAGTAGCATTTTATGTTAAACACATTTAATTTTAGCATTAAATTAAATTCTTAGAAAAGAAATTCATTTTTAAAAAAAACCTTGTAGGGAAACACTGATCAGAAACGATTGTGATACGAGTACAATACATACTCACCTGCACCGGTGTAAATATTGTGACTGTGCGATTGTCTGATGTTTTCATGCCTCGTGAAAAAGGTGAACACATGAAATTTCCGAAAGGAGCGTTAACTCTTGAGTACCTCAAAGCATGAACTTTGACCTTTTTAAACTTTTATGGCCTTACATAGTGTGACCTCACCACAAGTGTGTTAACGTGATATATATAAATATATATATTTTTCTGATGGTTGTTGAGGTCACTGTGTGTGTTTAGTATTTAAGCACTAGCATATATTTAGAGCAATTATTTTCCTGTTTCAGTGATACCACTTTGCAAAGACTACCTTGGTATTTGGAGTGAAACACCACCGACCTGCCAAAAAAATGAAAAACAAAAAAACCAAACAAGCGGCATCCCTATTTCCTCACTCGCACTAAGCCATTTAAAAAGATTATTTCACGCTGCTTAAGCAAGGCCAAAAAGATAATCAATGTGTGTTTGAGTGTTACATAAATGCTAGCTAGCAGTTAGCATTATATAGCCTGTTAGATGTGTTTGTTGTGCAGTAACTTAACAGAATCTAGAAAACATTTCAGATTAAATTTGAAAGTGTTTCGTGGACTTTAAGCTCTGTTTTGGTAATGGGGTTAGTATTTGGACTGTGTAAGTCATAATAGATATGACATTTTTCCAAATTTATGCTTTAATTCCAGGAAGATTAATGAAAAGACACAGCGGCAGTGATTTATACGGACGATTTTAACTTTGGCGCGGACACTGTCGAGCTCGTCCACCTTGACGTCATAGATACAGTACATACTCTCCCATTGGCTGAAATGCCTATGCAGCTTAGCTTTGAAATGAATTAAAAGTTTAGCTACTCAGCTTGCTAAATTAGCTAGCTTGTGTTTCAATAAGAGGCTAAACATATGTAGATTGCTGGCTAATAATAGAAGTTGAGCATGTGTATGAAATAACCTAATTAGCTAGCTGAAGACTGTAACCTACACCGGGTCCTAAAACATCCACTTTGTAACAATGACGTCAAGGAGGACTCACGTTACTTTAGTAAACATACGTGTAAATTTTAGCATTTAGAAATGTAGTCATTATAGCTTTAACAAGCTCTGAATCGATGCATGAGAAAATAAATGAAGAGCTCGAAGCTGAATTGGCTCGGAAGTCGATTAAGATGTATTGCAACTTAAGGAAATTTGTGCATTAATGGAAGGATGGCAGTTGACGTGTCTCATCAGCAAAATGCTCCTGAAGAGCATCTGTTTTCTGATTGGTGCTGGGAGACAAAGCCGTCCTGCCCGTCTTTGTACATTATGTTATTATATTAGCGCAATCTTGCAGAATCCTTGAATGTTCCAGAATTGGAGAGAGAGAGAGAGAGAGAGACGTCTCTCTGGGAAAAGGAATCTTTATTTGGTCGTTGAGGTTTGTTGGGGTTTTGTTTTCATGAGCGCAGGTTACCGCTCGTGGGAAGGTTGCGACACACTGCCTACCTGTTTCTCCCTGTGCGATATACACACACACACGGAACACCAGGCTGTCGTTGGGTTGTTTCTTACATTTGATTGACGGGTCACTTGCTGCTACTTGTTTTGCTCTTGGTTTTTTATGTAATCGTCTTGTTCTCACTTTCCCGAATTATTCCCAAAATTCCAAAAACTGCGAAACTGAGGAATTCCATGTTACTAATGTGGTCAGATACAATATCACAATAGAAAAACTTAATCAGCATTTACCTCTACACAGGTTCCTGGAAATAGTTTCTGAGGTCCTGAAAAGGTTCCTGAAAGGTTTTCAGAATGGTCTGGTGTAATAGCACGTGATTTGGGACGTAGCCAAACAAGCTAGCTTGGCGACCATTTTCAGGCTACGATATTCTTACAGTTTTAGACATGCAGCATACGCCACACCGATAGGTTCCTACAAAGAGTTATTGAATGTAAAATCAGCCTAGGAACTAAAACCAACTCTATATACTGCAGTTAAATCGGCTTAAAGATTCAGTTGCTCCTAAAATAGTTCCTTTGTTCCAGTTACCTGGAAGTTTCTTGTTAATGATTTCTTTAAAAGGTTCCCGGGATCCTGGATAAAAGTAACAGGCTTCCTGAAAAAGGCTCCTGGATTTCAGAAAAGTGTTCAGGTTGCTGAAAAGGAACCCAGAACATTCATGTCAGATCCCGTACATCTGTTTTTATTACCTGAGATAAAAGTTCCTTGGTTCCTGAAAAGGATCCTAGTTTCCTGATTGTGGATTAAACTTCCTTGGGTCAGTTAAGGCTAATAATAATAGTACCAAAATATATTTATATATTTATAAATATTTATACAAATTGTGAACTTGCTTGCGGTCACATTTAAAACTTGAACATGAACAAAACTGAACTTAATTTAACAATAAATAAATAAATAAATAAATAAATAAATAAATAAATAAATAAAGTAAGTAAGTAAGTAAGTAAGTAAATAAGTAAGTAAGTAAGTAAGTGAGTAAGTAAGTAACCCCAAATCAGCCAGGACACGTTTGTTGATTTTAGCTTTGTACTGGAGCTACAAAGATATGAAGCTAATGGCAAATATTTCATGTAAATATAACATTTTTTTCTGTGTATTTTATTTCCTGCTGCTTCTGAATTAATTTGCTTGACACGCAGCAAGTTATCACGCCTCAAATGTCTAGAAACGACCTTTGCTTGTTGATACAAATTGTATCTATTTCTTGATTGTAAAAAAATTGAGCTGTACAGTATTACATATATACATATATATATATAAATATACAGAGTTATATATATATATATCTATTAAAATAGCTTAGTTTTGTTTAAAAGGAAAAAAAAAACGACATTAATGCCATAATGTTAGTGACACTATGTGTCACTAGTGTAGCCCATTCAGAAGGCTTGTTTCCTGCTGGGCAAGACATCTATAGACAGGGATCTCTTTCACTTACTCATTCTATCTCTCACTCTCTAGCTCTCTTTTTCTCTCTTTTACTCCTGTATGAAAAGACAGTACATGGCTTATAAGTGGGCGTGGCCAATAAAACCCTGAAGCTGGGCTGTTTGTGCAGCACGGCATCGCTGTATCCCAGGATATCTTACTGTTGTCCGTTTTGAAGACGTCAGATCAAAGGCACATCGTAACATCTCGGGAACAAAGACACGCCCATTTATAAACGGCCCTGACACACCAAGCCGACTCTGAAGAACCCACACCAGACAAAAAGCGTAAACCTCTACCTGGTGCACTTGTATGAGTACCTGTAATCATGTAGTGCTTTTATTAATTATTTACTGCAGCAGCATGTGATTTGGAACTAAAAACACATTCCTAGGAACTAAAAAAGTTCCTGGGTTCCTGAGAGAGTTACTGGGTTCTTGAAAAGGTTCCTAGGATCTTGAAATTGGTCCTAGATTCCTGCAAAGGTTTCCGTGATCCTGGAAAGTGTTCTTAGTTCCTGAGGAGGTTTCTCTGGGTTCCTGAGTCCTGCTTAAAAGTAACATTTCATGGGCTTCTGGAAAAAGTTCCTAAAACCTGTTCCTGATAAACGTTTCTGGGTTTAACAAAAAGAGTTCTAGGGTAATTATATCAGTTCGATTTGCAGTTTTACTGAATCACATTAAAAAAACATAGTTTGTCTTTCTGGAACGTCTTTCCGGAACTAAACGGAACGCACCCGGATTAATCTCTGGTCCAGTTGTCTTGGTGTGTCAGAACCCAAAGGGCTGTTCTCACGCAGGAACTGGAAGTAACGTGATTACATCACAGACGTATGACTCCATAGACATGTACACACAGACGCCGTGTTGGCTCCCGGGTCGAACGTCAACGTGTCTGCCGTGTTGGTCCGGGTGAGACGGACCTGTACACATACGGTATATAAATAAACAGAGGAGCTGCGGTTTATTTGGGTAAAAAAAACACTGTAACGTTTACGTTTCTCACCTGATTTCAGTGAGTCATTTTTATATTCAAGGGTTTACGATTTACAGAATAAACTTCTGTCTCCAGTTACTTTGAATCTCAATAGTTAGGCTGTAATCACAGAGAGGAGTGTGTATCAGTGTTAAGGTTACAGGAACTCAATTGCTCATGGAATTATTGTTAATTAATGAACTTCATTGTCATAAGGAACTGTGAAAACTCACGTGTCCAGGCTGGTGGTGGTTGCATACTGGTGTGAGGTGTGTTCTCGTGGTATAGGTTGGGTCCACTGGTCCACCTAAACACGTCATTGACCGGCGCACTCTACAGTTCCTTGCTTGGTGACCATTTGCAGCCCTTCATGGACTTCATGTACCCCCATAATGATAGGATATTCCAGCAGGAGCATTCTGGAGAGTTCTGATGATTGGTGTGGTCTGCACATTCGCCCAACATGAGCCCAATCGAGCGTTTCTGGGATGTGGTGGAGAGGTCCATTCACATCCCAGATCCTGCACCTACGGAGCTGTGGGCGGCTATCCAGACGGCACGGCGCAACACCAACACTCCAAACGTCTTCCGTCCACTAGTGGAACTGATGTCACGTTGAGGTCCTACATGATACAAACCCTGTCCCATGACTTTTGTATTAACCAAATAAAACAAACCAAATCCATGATGTGTTTTTATGCAATTCGTTAAGACAATGAATTCTTTTCCAGAATGCAAGTAATCCAGTCCATGTAAACCTCATGTGGATACACACTTCTCTCTTTTTAGGCAAACTGTCCAGATGTGCAGTAATGCTTTCTGAACTCCACATAAATCAGAAGTTCATTGAAATTGGTTGAGAAATGTAAATACTATAGTGGTTTTTATTCAGAATAAACGTACCTATCCCATGTAGTTGTATATGTTTACAGGTCCATCTCACCCAGACCAATATTGCGGACGTATTAATGTTTCAAAGCAAAGTGCCAAACCAGCCAACGTGGTGTCTTTTATATATTTATGGTCTGTCCAGAAAGTAATGGGAATGAAATTGGGGATGGTGGTTGAAGGTCAGTTAGAGTGGATCTCGTATAAACAGTAGGACCTGTTACAGGTGTATTAGAGCCTTCACAATGTCCAGATGTTTGTTTTTGTGAAACCCTTCTGAAGTTCCTCGTCACTGAAACAATGCAAGCGAGTTTGGAGCAAATGTAGCCAATAGAGAGCCCAATTTCCTGAACAGAGTGATGACAGGAGATGAATCCTGGGTGTTCAAGTTCAATCCTGAGACTAAAAG
>JAOVVH010000037.1:16313771-16324079 GCA_028566435.1 Scorpiodoras heckelii
CTCTCTCTCTCTCTCTCTCTCTCTCTCTCTCTCTCTCTCTCTCTCTCTCTCTCTCTCCCTCACACACACACACACACACGCTGACAGGAGTTCTAACGGATTAATTCCGCGACTTTATAAAAGGTCGATTTATTTCATTCATTTTAAGATGTCAGGAGGCTCTTTACTAAAACACTTTACTAAAACTCTTTATTAAAACTTTTTACTAAAACACTTTACTAAAACACTTTAATAAAACACTTTAATAGAACACTTTACTAAAACTCTTTACTAAAACACTTTAATAAAACACTTTACTAAAACACTTTACTAAAACACTTTACTAAAACACTTTACTAAAACCTTTTACTAAAACACTTTACTAAAACACTACTAAAACACTTTACTAAAACACTACTAAAACACTTTACTAAGACACTTTACTAAAACACTTTACTAAAACACTTTAATAAAACACTTTAATAAAACACTTTACTAAAACACTTTACTAAAACACTTTAATAAAGCACTTTACTAAAACACTTTACTAAAACACTTTACTAAAACACTTTACTAAAACACTTTAATAAAACACTTTACTAAAACCTTTTACTAAAACTCTTTACTAAAACACTACTAAAGCACTTTACTAAAACACTTTACTAAAACACTTTACTAAAACACTTTAATAAAACACTTTAATAAAACACTTTACTAAAACTCTTTACTAAAACACTTTAATAAAACACTTTACTAAAACACTTTAATAAAGCACTTTACTAAAACACATTACTAAAACACTTTAATAAAACCTTTTACTAAAACTCTTTACTAAAACACTACTAAAACACTTTACTAAAACACTACTAAAACACTTTACTAAGACACTTTACTAAAACACTTTAATAAAACACTTTACTAAAACTTTTTACTAAAACTCTTTACTAAAACACTTTAATAAAACACTTTACTAAAACTCTTTACTAAAACACTTTACTAAGACACTTTACTAAAACACTTTACTAAAACACTTTAATAAAACACTTTACTAAAACTTTTTACTAAAACTCTTTACTAAAACACTTTAATAAAACACTTTACTAAAACTCTTTACTAAAACACTTTAATAAAGCACTTTACTAAAACACTTTACTAAAACACTTTTCTAAAACACTTTAATAAAGCACTTTACTAAAACTCTTTACTAAAACACTACTAAAACACTTTACTAAAACACTACTAAAACACTTTACTAAGACACTTTACTAAAACACTTTACTAAAACACTTTACTAAAACACTTTACTAAAACTTTTTACTAAAACTCTTTACTAAAACTCTTTACTAAAACACTTTTCTAAAACACTTTAATAAAGCACTTTACTAAAACACTTTACTAAAACACTTTTCTAAAACACTTTAATAAAGCACTTTACTAAAACTCTTTACTAAAACACTACTAAAACACTTTACTAAAACACTACTAAAACACTTTACTAAGACACTTTACTAAAACACTTTACTAAGACACTTTACTAAAACACTTTACTAAAACACTTTACTAAAACACCACACCACAAAATGAAAGAGAAAAACACAGAATTATATTCCCAAGGATAGAAATCACTCCACAGTCACACACTTGGAATAAATGAGAACTTAAGGATGCTAAAATAAAAAATAAATAAAATCAGCACCTTTAACAGATCCTCAAAAATTTGCTAAATTATTGTAAGAGTGTAGGGGTACTATTACTATTTTTATTATTTTCTAAGTACACTATTCACTATAATTACATAGCCTATAATAATAAGAAGAAGAAAAAGAAGAAACAGAAGAAGAACGTCCAGACCTTTATGATGATGATGATGATGATGATGATGATTTTTATTATTATTATTAGAATACAGCAGCATCGCCTCACGTGACCTTAGGGTTTGGGTTCGAGGGGCGTGGCCTGGCGCTCCTGGAAGGGGTCGTTGGGAGCGGGGTATAAGTGCGACCCCCCGCGCGCGCTCTTCTCCGTAAAGCTGTGCGCGCTTGAGGCTCTCTGCAGAAGCTCCTCGGTGGATTACAAAAGGACCTTCATAAATAATCACTGGACATAAAGCCGATAAGATGAAGCGCGAGATGAAGGGATGGCTGCTGACGTCACTGCTGATCTGCACGGGCGCGCGCGTCGCCACCGCGATCTACTGGCTGTAAGATCCACTTTCTTATTTCCGGTAGATTCGGGCTGTAATATGGGGGGGGGGGAGCAGAGACTTCACCTTTCACAGAGGGCAAAAACAAAAACAAAAGATAAAAGTGACGTGAAGTAGTGCACGTGAAGATGTTAATGTTTCCCCTTTTTTATGTTTGTGGTCAGAATATTTTGAGTTTATTTCTTTGTCCTGAGAGTGAACTATGGTGCGTGTTTTCACATCACAGCATCTCCACTGTGGTCCAAGTGAAGAGTGTGAGTGCAGGGATCTAAAATATTAAATCATACTTTAGTTCAGACTTTGCTGATAAATGGATCATGTTCACACTTTTTGTGCACGACAACATTGAGAGAAAACAGATTTTTTAAAAAACTAAAAGAAAACAAATCTGTACAGTATTTAAATACGGATTTGACAGAGTGATGGTGTGAAAGCAGAAGCAGGGTGTGTTGGTGTCTACAGATCCAATCGAATCTTTTTGAGATCTGTATATAAGTGTGAACGGAAACGCAAAGAAATTCAGAGATTCTCAGGCAAAAAAACACCGGATTTAATTTGGGCAAAAGTGGAAAAAGTCTCAGGAACGTGGTTCTTTCTCTGATTATTCTAGACCAAGCTTCTTGAAAGGAACGTATTTGCTGTTAAATGCAGAAGCTGCGTTAGTGTTTATACTGTTCTGGAAAAATCTGGAATTGTAGCACGGATCTGGTAAAAAACACTACTTAAAAAAGTAAGTTATCTGGTTAACACAACATTTTGAGTTCAGTGAACTTTAAATGTTTATTTAACAGAACAGCATCTGTGTCTGACATTATTTTAACTTATTATTTTAAGTTAAATAAACACAATTTTGACCGCAACCTGAATACTTACTTTTTTAAGTAAAGTGGTTGCAAATTTTTTTTGCTTTTACAATTTTTACAATTTCTCCGACTTGTCGTCTTTTCATGGTGCGGTTATTCATCTTTAAGAAAATCTCCAAGAAGTCTGGATTGCTCAGGAGCTGAAACTGAAACAAGTTGGACTTTTCTAGTTTAGACGTTTTCCCTAATACTACGTATGTTTACACTGTAAAAAAAATAAACAGTACTTCAAAAAGTTAGTTCACTGGTTCCACTCAAAAGTCTGATTTGACTGAACTTTAAATATTAAGTTACTAGAACAACATTTGTATCTGAGATTCTTTTATCGTATTATTTTAAGCTAAATAAATACAACATTTTCAAAGCAGACCATAAACTTACTTTTTAAAGTTAACTGTAAATGTGTAATGTTTTGTGATATTTGTGATTACAGCAAACGGGTGCGTTCTTTATGACGTGTTCCCGATTTGAACCTTAGCGAAATTAAACATTGGGATAAATAAACTAGCACGTGTATACGTGAGAACGTGTTTGTGTTTCGTCGTATCTAGTGTTTCACACGTTTCTTCTCATATTCAGGTGTTAAAGCAGCATCCAAGTCAAGTCAGGGGCGTGGTCTAAAACCTAAAGGCGGGGCATGTATGTATGAAGCTATTGCGATAATAATAATAATTGTAATAATGAAGTTCACATTGAATTAAATTCGTGCGTAAATGTGTGAATGCCACACACAGTGGTCAAAGGTCAAAGGTCACCATCTGCTGTAACTATAAAAAAAAACTACACACTCACCCTGTGTGTCACTTCAGAAAAGGTCAAAGGTCATTCACTGCGAAAGCCTGCTGAGTGACCGAGCTCCACGTCTAACACTCGAGCTAGCTTTAGCTCTTAGTAGCTCTTAGTATGTGGCTAATTTTGTTTTCACCCCTGGGGATGGGGGGGGGCGTCTCGCTACATAGCGTTTATACCTTCATCGTGCTAGCTAGGAAGTGATCATGATTCCTTCTACACTTCCACCTTCTCCTCCTCCTACACCACTTCTTCTACACCTTGTCCACCTTCTCCTCCTCCTACACCACCTCTTCCTTCTACACCTCCACCTTCTCCTCCTCCTACACCACCTCTTCCGTCTACACCTCCTCCTTCTCCTTCTACTACACCACCTGTTCCTTCTTAACCTCTACCATATCCTCCTCCTACACCACCTGCTCCTTCTACACCCCCTCCACCTTCTTCTACTCCTTCCTTCCCTTCCTTCCTTCCTTCCTACACCTCCTCATCCTCCTTCTATGACTGGAACATGTGCTACAGTATATTAAAGCTGGTGTGTGTGTGTGTAGGGGTCTCACAGTAAACGGCAGCTCAGTAGGGTGGAATGAGACGCAGCACTGCCGACTGCTCCATGCCCTGGTTCCGGATCAGCAGCAGTTGTGCAGGAGGAACCTGGAGCTAATGCGGAGTGTGGTGCGAGCGGCGGAGTTCAGTAAGACGGCCTGCAGACACGCCTTCGGGGACATGCGCTGGAACTGTTCATCTGTAGATCGCGCACCTCACTTCAGCCCTGATCTCGCCAAGGGTGAGGACACACACACACACACACATACACATACACACACACACTGTGGATTTTGTGTTTATATAGTGAATACTGTCCATGGTTTAAGACACGCCCATATCCATATATTAATATCTCTCTCTCTCTCTCTCTCTCTCTCTCTCTCTCTCTCTCTCTCTTTCTCTCTGTCTGTCAGGTACACGTGAGTCTGCGTTCGTCTTCTCTCTCTCTGCAGCTGTACTCAGTCACACCATCTCTCGTGCCTGTTCCTCAGGCGAGTTGCCGAGTTGTTCGTGTGCAGCAGCTCCGGCTGAACAGGCGTCTCCGGATTTCCGCTGGGGTGGATGTGGGGATAACGTTCGCTTCGGCCTGCAGATGGGCGCGGCCTTCTCCGATGCCGCCCTAAACAGCAGACGCTCCGCCTCCCCCGCTGTCCGTCTAATGCACCTGCACAACAACGCCGTCGGCCGACAGGTCATTATTATTATTATTATATCCCTCACTACCGCTTTCCCTCACTCTCTCATTCCCTCTTTCAATCACTAACTCTTTCTCTCACTACCTCTTTCCCTCACTCCCTCTTTTCCTCATTCCCTCTTTCCCTCACTCCCTCATTCCCACTTTCTCTCACTCCCTCATTCTCTCACTCCCCCAGGCTCTGATGGACTCCTTGGAGACGAAGTGTAAGTGTCACGGTGTCTCGGGCTCGTGCTCGGTGAAGACGTGCTGGAAGTCTCTCCTGGACGTGGGTCACGTCTCGGCTCAGCTCAAAGCTCGTTACCTGTCGGCTGTCAAGGTGACGTCACGCCAGGTGGGCACACGCCGTTATCTGGTTCCCCGGGACATGGAGGTGAGACCGGTCCTGGAGACCGAACTCGTTTACCTGATCAGTTCACCTGACTACTGCACCTCCAACGCCAAGCACGGTTCATACGGGACCATGGACAGGTGAGTCCACACACACACACGCACACACACAAATACACACAAATGCACATTTACACAAAACCTGCGGCTTCTGTGACACTTTCCACCCTACAGTAATGTATGTGTGTGTGTGTGTGTGTATGTGTGTTCTCTCTCCACAGGCAGTGTAATAAGACGGCGAGTGGGAGTGGCAGCTGTAATCTGATGTGTTGTGGGCGGGGCTACAACACCTACACTGAGCAGGTGGAGGAGCGGTGCCACTGCAGGTATCACTGGTGCTGCTACGTCACCTGTAAGAAATGTACACACACCGTGGAGAGACACGTCTGCAAGTGACACACACACACACTCTCAGGAGCCGAGAAAGAGATGGACTCCGATGACAAGCACTACCTTTCCCTCATTCACTGTGTGAACACGACCAAGGAAGCTAATAGTGTGTGTGTGTGTGTGTGTGTGTGTGTGTGTGTGTGTACCTTGGATTTGATTCACACAAAGCCCTGAGAAGACAGAGGACTCAGTCTGAGCTTCGGTGTGCCCTCATCGACTTCTCCTGTTCACTCCGAAGTGTGTGTGTGATGAGGAGTGTGTATCAGAGCAGACTGTTCAGCACACACACGCACACACACACACACACATGTTGAATACAGAGGACTGAAGTGTTGTTGTTTTTTTTACTCCTGTTTGTGCTGCCGTTTTTGTAAATCAGACGTCTGGACTGCAGCAGTGCATTCTGGGTAATCTGAGCTGCTGATCGTTATGTTTGTGTCTCGCTGATGTAAAATAAACTTCTGTCTGTATTTATTTGATATAAAATACCACAGCGGTGTGTCTTTGTGTCGTTACTGATCACATGACCAGCACTGACCAATCACTGACCGGAACCACACAAACTCGAGCCCGGGATGATAATCATCCAATTGTGTTTAGCATCAAAGACACTTGCAGGATGTGAGCCATTGTCTGATTTAACACACACACACACACACACACACACACACACAGAGTGAGACTGTTCTGCAGATTCCTTTGTCTCATCAGGATTTACCTGATTCTTATCTCAGTGCCACAGGATAAAATAACAATGACAAAACACACACACACACACACACACACACACACACACATGGGTCTGGGGAGATTACTGTAATCTACAGTGTTTAAGCTGCTGATTCCTGTTGAGTCATATACAATGAGGAGAGATTAACACTATCAAATTACATCACACACACACACACACAGTTGACTGGTTTGATGTATAAATGTTCACACTAAACTCAGCGAACTAAAGTGAGTTTTAATCTGTTTTAATGCCAGGACTTGACTTTAAAAATGAATTCTGCGTTCTCCTGCCATCTAGCGGCTGCAAACAGGAAGTACACTCAAAAGACCGGAAAACTGCAAACCGCTCTGTTGCTGTATCTTGCATCCCCCCAGGACCCTTTTTTGGTATCTGTGGTGTTCGCCTGATTTAAAAAAAATGCTATTTGCTAACGTAAAATCTAGATTATACTGTACTTAACAACAAAAAAAAACAAAACAAATTGTCACTTCACTAACTGTTACACTAATCTATTATATCTATTATTTAAACCCCACGTCATACTTAAAGTGTAACCGGAAGCCATAGAAACCGGAAGCCGAAGGGGTGCAGGAAGTGAGCGCGCACGGATTACATCCCTACACCGGAAGAGACGGAAGCCGAATTGGACCATAAACAGTCTGGGAGCTGAACATGGCGTCTGCAGAGAAGAGCGAACTAACATCAGATGCTGAAGCTCCGCCGCCCAAACTGTCCGATTTATTAGATTCGGGATGGAAGTTGTATGAAGAGTTAGAGAAGAGCGACGAGCCGACGAACTCCGACTCTGTCCAGATTAAAATAAAGCGCGGAATTAAGCAGCTGGAGGAGGCGGCGGGGATGGTGTCCCAGCTCGACCTGTTCAGGTAAAAATAAAACCCGGGGCTGCTCTACTGTGATTAAACACACTGCAGGGGGCACGCGGTCTATCACTTCCGGGTTAAATCCGGAGAAAACACCGCTCAGGGTCGGGCAGCTTCCGATCTCGTGTGTGCACTTCAGTGTGACTGAAGAAGAAAAGGTTCATGGGAGGTGTTAATGGTCTAAATAACACATTAACGCAGTAACATGTCCAATCACAGCGACTCAGTTCACTTCTGAATCCGTCAACACTTCAGTTTAAAGCCCTAATGTCTCTCCATCATCCTACCGTGGGCGGGGCTAATCTCAATCTAACGGTTACGTCATTCCCCAATTAACCAATCACAAGCATGTGATGTGAATTTTCCGCTTTTCACTGACGGCAGGCTCAGGATAAACCCCGCCCCTTTCCTTTAAAGGGCAACACAGAAGCCATATATTTTTATTGTGTGTGTGTGTGTGTGTGTGTGTGTGTGTGTGTGTTATAGCCGTAACGAGGAGCTGGACGAGATCTCCACGGTGGATCTGAAGTTCCTGTTGGTTCCTGCGCTCCTGGCTGCCTTGCTGATGAAGCAGGTGGGCGTGGCTCAGCGGTTGGAGCGTGTGCAGACGGCGCGTGCTCACTTCCTGACCTTCCTCAGGCGCTGTAAAGATTACAACATCGGCTCGTTCCACATGCCCCGAGACGCCCAGGACGCCGAGGGGACGTCCTCAGGGGCGGAGACTGATACACAGAGCCCCGCCTACAAAGCAGGGCCTGACCTCATCACCATGGCAACACAGAGACAAGCCAAAATTGAGAGGTGAGTCAGGCTCAGGTTAGTGTGTGTGTGTGTGTGTGTGTGTGTGTGTGTGTGTGTGTGTGTGTGTGTGTTTATACCAACACACAGTCACGGGCTGCGTCGTAAAGGTCATTTAGCTGTGTCTCAGAACACAAATGTAAAAATTCGGAAAGACTTTCTTACAAAGTGTGTGTGTGTGTGTGTGTGTGTGTGTCAGGTATAAGCAGCAGAAGCAGGTGGAGCAGAAGCTGGCTGAGCTCAGAGTGCAGGTGGATGGAGGTTCGGTTGATGAGGAGGTGATGAGGGAGTTTTACCTGTTACAGGTGCGCAGGTGGATCACGCTCGCTCTGGAGGAAATCGAGTCCATCGACCAGGAAGTCCAGATCCTCAAGAGGATGCCTGCTCTCTCTCAGGTCTTGTAGCTTGCTCTGATTATGCTCTAAAGCTCCTTTCTAATTTCAGACCAGAAGAACTTTTTAATAGTTCTTAGACCTGTTGGAGGAAACTTGGGACAATTATAGTTCTTAGAACACTGTTTTGAGGGACCTCTTTAGCTCCTACGTCAGGGTCGATCCTCTTCCAGCACAAGAGGAACCGTAAGTGGTGTAAGTGTACATTGTCCAGACACCTACTGTGGTTAGAATGAAGAAACCCAGGAAGGACTTTCCTATGATGCAGTTCCTGTGAAGTGAAGTAATTCCTGGGGCTGGTATCCATCCCATTCTGGAAGGTGCTGCTCTCATTTCTTGCAGCATAGCTCAGTCTAGAGCCAAGGCCGGGAAAGGACAAACAGGCTAAACTGACCGTCTGCTACTATTCATCTTCCACCATGTTGAGACTGTGTCTGTTCCCCGAGCTAAGCAAAAATGTAGAAATACTTAGAAAGTTTGTTTTAATAACCCAATTAACATAAAATTAGATCATATTGAATGCACAGGCAGCACCTTTGATATTATTAATGAAAATGTTACTGATCAGGAGATTAAGAGTGTACTGTGTTTAACAGAAACATGCGTTAAACAAATGAATATGTACCATTAAATGAGGTTAGTCCTCGGGGGTGTAGTTACATACATCAGCCTCGTCTAACTGGCAGAGGAGGAGGAGGAGCTAGGGTCATATTAGTTCTCAGCAGAGTTCCTCAGTGGGTTCTTCTGCTCACTGCGTCACCAGAACTGTTCCTGGTTGCTGGTCCAAAAGCAGCTAATGTGACACTGCAGCGTCAGTCGCCCTTCACGTCATTCAGTCATGGATCTGTTTATAAATTAATTGATTGTTGACTTCCCGTCTCATTCCCACAGGTGAGTGAGTTGTGCAAATTATGACTGTTTAAATATCTGTAAACTTTAAAAATCAGTATGTGGAAAGTTTGAAGGTTGCAGTGAGAATTTAGAAGTTGTCCACCAGGGACTCAGTGAAGTTTGGTTTCTGTTCCAGGCTCCAGTCCAGAAACCAAGACGAGCACCGATGAAGCCCTTTATCCTTACTAAAGACGCAGTGCAGGCCAAGTACGTGTGTGTGTGTGTGTGTGTGTGTGTGTGTGTGTGTGTGTGTGTTGATGAGCTGTGTTGAATGTGATGAATGTATCAGATCTCACATCCATTCTGAAATAGTAGTGTGATACCACTGTAGTGAACCAGACAAGTCAGATTCACTGGGAATCTGCGCTGATCTGCTCTCAGGGATCTCAGATTTGATCTTTGTGTGTGTGTGTGTGTGTGTCAGGGTGTTTGGTGCAGGGTATCCCAGTCTTCCCACCATGACAGTAGATGACTGGTATGAACAGCACAAAAGGAGAGGCTGTTTACCTGACCAAGGCATCCCAAAGAGCACAGGTACACACACACACACACAGTACTTTTAATAAATGTCATAATGTACACTAGGTGCTCTAAACCCTCTTTAGAGATCACACCCATTTTACTGCTTCACTAGGGACACACTGACCCTTCAATGAGGCCACACCCACTTCATTAGGGCCACACTGACCCTTCAATGAGGCCACACCCACTTCATTAGGGCCACACTGACCCTTCAATGAGGCCACACCCACTTCA
>JAOVVH010000037.1:16357955-16369833 GCA_028566435.1 Scorpiodoras heckelii
TGGCTTCTGCTTGGTTGGAAAGAAAACCTGCACCCACACCGGCCCTTCTCGGATAAGATTGGAGACCACTGATCTAGGGGTTAGGGGTTAGTTATTATGATCTAAGGGTTAGGGGTTAGTTATTATGAACTAGCGGTTAGGGGTTAGTTATTATGATCTAGGGTGAGGGGATAGTTATTATGATTTAGGGGTTAGCTATTATGATCTTGGGGTGAGGGGTTAGTTATTATAATCTAGGGGTTGGGGTTATGATCTAGGGGTTAGTTATTATGATCTAGGGGTTAGTTATTATAATTTAGGGGTTAGTTATTATAATCTAAGGGTTAGGGGCTAGCTATTATGATCTAGCGGTTAGGGGTTAGTTATTATGATCTAGGGGTGAGGGGATAGTTATTATGATTTAGGGGTTAACTATTATAATCTAGTGGTAGAGAATTAGTTATTATGATCTAGGGGTTGGTGATTATGATTTAGGGGTTAGCTATTATGATCTAGGGGTGAAGGGTTAGTAATTATGGTCTAGGGGTTAGTGATTATGATCTCAAGAGGGGCAGCATGGTGGTGCAGTACACAACGCTGCCGCCTCACAGAAAGAAGGTCCTGGGTACAATTCCTAACCTGGCTTATGGGTTAGTGATTATGATCCCGGGGTTAGGGATTAGTGATTATGATCTAGAGATTAGTGTTCATGATCTTGGAGTTATTTATTATGATCTAGGGACGAGGGGTTAGTTATTATGATCTAGAGGCTAATGGTTGGTGATTATGATCTAAGGGTGAGGAAATAGTTATTATGATCTAGGGGCTAGAGATTAGTTATGATATAGGGGTTAGGGGTTAGTTATTATGGTCTGTTGGGTTATGGGTTAGTTATCATGATCTAGGGATTAGGGGTTAGTTACTATGATCTAGGAATTAGGGGTTAGTTTTATTATGATCTAGGGGTAAATGGTTGGTTATTATGATTTAGGTGTTAGGATTTGTTATTATGATTTAGGGGTGAGGTTTTAGTCATTACGATCTAGGGGTTAGTCATTATGATTTAGGGGTGAGGGGATAGTTATTATGATCTAGGGGTTAGGGGTTAGCTATTATGATCTAAGGGTGAGGTTTTAGTTATTACGATCTAGGGGTTAGTTATTATGATCTAGGAGTTAGTGATTATGATTTAGGGGTTAGCTATTATGATCTAGGGGTGAAGGGTTAGTTATTATGGTCTAGGGGTTAGTGATTATGATCTCAAGAGGGGCAGCATGGTGGTGCAGTACACAACATTGCCGCCTCACAGAAAGAAGGTCCTGGGTACAATTCCTGACCTGGTAAACACCCCCCCACACACACACACACACATGGAGCCTGCATGTGCTCCCTGTGTCTGCATGGGTTTCCTTCCAAAAACATGTATGTCAGG
The DNA here is from genome assembly GCA_028566435.1 of Scorpiodoras heckelii. Classification (NCBI taxonomy): domain Eukaryota; kingdom Metazoa; phylum Chordata; class Actinopteri; order Siluriformes; family Doradidae; genus Scorpiodoras; species Scorpiodoras heckelii. The sequence continues at coordinate 16,359,367 of JAOVVH010000037.1, forward strand.
CGAATTGGAGAAAAAAAGTGAAATGCTAACCTCTCCTGTCAGGAATATAACCGTGTTTAACCTCTAAATAAATAATTTATGATCTAAAGATTGTTGATTATGATCCAGGGGTTAGGGATTAGTGATTATGATCTAGAGGTTGGTGTTTATGATCTTGGGGTTATTTATTATGATCTAGGGATGAGGGGTTAGTTATTATGAGCTAGAGGCTAATGGTTGGTGATTATGATCTAAGGGTGAGGAAATAGTTATTATGATCTAGGGGTTAGAGATTAGTTATGATATAGGGGTTAGGGGTTAGTTATTATGATTTATGGGGTTATTGATTTTGATCTAGAGGCTATGGGTTAGTGATTGTGATTTAAGGGCTAGTTATTATGATCTTGGGGTTATTATGATAAATGTTAGTGATTACAATCTAGGGATTAGGGTTTAGTTAATATGATCTATGGGTTGGGGATTAGTGAATATGATTTAGAGCTTAGTGATTATGATCTTGGGGTTGTTTATTATGATCTAGGGGTGAGGCGTTAGTTATTAAGATCTAGGGGTTAGGGATTAGGGATTATGATCTAGAGGTTAGTGATTATGATCTTGTTATTTATTATGATATAGGAGGTCAGGGATTAGTTGTTGTGATGTACAGGCTAGGGGGACTGATTATGATCTAGGGACTAGAGGTTAGTTATGATCTAGGGGTTAGTGATTATGATCTATGGGGTAGGAATTTTAATCTAGAGGTTAGGGGTTAGTGATTATGATCTATGGGGTTAGTGATTATGATCTACGGGGTTAGTGATTATGATCTACAGGGTTAGTGATTATGATCTACAGGGTTAGTGATTTTAATCTAGATTTTAATCTAGAGGCTAGGGGTTAGTGATTATGATCTGTGGGGTTAGTGGTTATCATCTACGGGGTTAGTGATTATGATCTATGGGGTTAGTGATTATGATCTATGGGGTTAGTGATTTTAATCTAGAGGTTAGGGGTTTTGTTCTCAAGATCTATCCGTTAGTGGTTATGATCTATGGGGTTAGTGATTATGATCTAGAGGTTAGGGGTTAGTAATTTTAATCTATGGGGTTAGTGATTATGATCTATGGACTTAGTGGTTTTAATCTAGAGGTTAGGGTTAGTGATTATGATCTATGGGGTTAGTGATTTTAATCTAGAGGTTAGGGGTTAGTTCTCATGATCTATTGGGTTAGTGATTTTTATCTAAAGTTTAGGGGTTAGTTCTCATGATCTTTGTCGTTAGTGATTGTGATCTATGGGGTTAGTGATTTTAATCTAGAGGTTAGGGTTTAGTGATTATGATCTATGGGGTTAGTGAGTATGATCTAGGCAGCAAACGTTTTTGCCCAGAGATCATGAGCTTGGTTTTCTACAATATCACAGCCATCCATGGGAAGAGGTCAGATAGCGCTTTCAGAGTGTGTTACGCTGCCCTGTGAGATTCTCTGAGGCAGGTGTATGTTGATGTGTACCTGTTTCCTCTTATTCTCAACCTGCTCATACTGAACACCCCTGTACACACACTGTATAGTGCGTTTACTCTTCTACACCCGCATACTGTAATGATTTACAGTTTCATTATCCTCACTCACTCCAGATAATGCTGGGTTCCCTTTTAAGTCTGGTTCCTCTCGAGGTTCCTTCCTTGTGTTGCCTCAGGTAGTTTTCCCTCGCTGCTCTTGCCTCTGGATGTGTCCCAGGGCACACTGCGTAAACACTACCATGGCTAGGAAAGTGTGTTTCACAGTAAGTCTTTGCACAGCTGTGAAAAAAATGGTATTTTTTTCTTCTCAGAATAAATTTATTTCAAGTAAAGATTAGATTTCTCTCATATTTTAGTGTGAGGTTAAATTTATTCACCAGTGAACTAAGTAAGATGTTTTCACATAATTCTGGAGCTCTAAAGTACGTAACTGTAAATTTTTATTAATTATGAAAATATATAAATGCAGGAAATATTAAGAATTATTTTTTACATAAACTACACTTTTATCATGTTCAACCATGCAGATTAATAAAGCCAGTGATGCAGAACATGCTCAAAATATGCACAGATGCTCATGTGTTTGTGTGAACACTGTGACGTGTGAAGAAGTTCTTTCCTTCTTAAGACTGATGATAAAGTTCTTAAGAACTTTATGCAAATTACACAAACAGCCTGGTTCCTCTCAGAACACTGTGTTCTCCAGGGGAACAGGTTCTTCTGTACTCGGCACTATGACTGTTTTGGACAGAGGTTCATGATGCTGTACCCTAAATCCTTTCATTCGTTTCACTGGACACACACCAACACTCCGTCGTATTCATCAACGCTCATCAATATTCACGACACACTCATTAATATTCAGTCATAATATACATCCAAGTGCTAGGTCATTGAATGAAACTGAATTTTTTTATAGAATTTACAGAATTTGATAGTGCTAAAAGTTTCAATGCATCGCTTTGGACCTGGTCGGCTGCTATTAAAGGTGGTTGCCATAGAAACGGTTTAGCATTTTCTTTTTTTTTTTTATTTCTGCTCTGAGCAAGATGTTAAATTTTACACCTGGTTCCAGTGAATGTTCAGTTTATAACCTGATTTTGCAGCAGTGATTAAATGTGTGTGTGTGTGTGTATATGTTTAGATTTAGTAATAATATTTTAAATATTTTACTACAGTGCTTCTCTTGTGTGTTGATACATTTATATCTGTGTGTGTTTGTGTGTGTGTGTGTTTAGGTGTGCGCCAACTGTGATGGCATTTGCACTGTAAAAAAAAAAGGTGGAGTTTCCCCAACCAATGGCATCATCCATAAAAAAACCACCTGGCTGAGGGGCGGAGCTTAACATATACCTGTGTGTGTGTGTGTGTGTTAGGCTGAGGAAGAGCATGGTGTGTATATGTAAGTGAAAGACTGATAGACTGTTTATGTGTGTGTGAGTGAACGTGTGTGTGTGTGTGTGTGTGTGTGTGTGTGTGTGTGTGTGTGAGAGACCATGTGGTATACACACCTGCTCTGGCGACCTCGGACCTTCGCCTTGGTTTCATGGTTGCCATGGTGGTACGTCTCCATGGCGACAGCCGTGACCTTCCAGCCTACAGTGAACACTGCTCAGGGTCGTCTGCGCGGGATGCGCATCGCCGTGGCGACAGAAGGGCTCCGTCCCGTGGACCAGTACCTGGGCGTGCCTTTTGCAGCCCCGCCCACTGGAGTGCGGAGATTTGCCGTCCCAGAGCCCCCTGCGGCGTGGGGAGGCGTGCGTAACGCCACACGCTTTGCTCCCGTGTGTCCTCAGAGCGCCCGCGGCAACGTGCATGACATCACCGCGCCCGTCTGGGCGACCTTTAACCTCGACACCATGGCAACGTACCTGCAGGAGCAGAGTGAAGACTGTCTCTACCTCAACCTGTATGTCCCCACACGGGAGAGGAGTGGTGAGAGCGCACACACACACACACACACACACAAACACGTGTAGAGGTGATGGATTATGATTTCATATTGAAACACTATTATTCCATATCTGCCTTCATTACTGTGTCTTTTTTCTCCTGTGTCCCTGCAGGGCCGAAGAGAGTGGGTGAGGAAGCGGAGGATGATGGTACTTCCTGTTTTCATCAATTGCATTTAAAAAAAATATTTTTAATAGCATTCACTTCTTGAATTTTTTTTTTATTCAATCTTTAATCAGTAAGTCTGAGTGACATGGAGGTTTCTGCTCTCTTACATCAGCTGCTGGGATTCAGAGACAGAGTGAAAACTTTGAGCTTTAGCTTTTCACACACACACACACACACACACACACACACACACACACACACAATGAAACTGAAAATCGTTTTTTGTTAGTTAGTTAGTTAGCTAGTTTGTTTGTTTGTTATTTGTTTGTTTAGTCCTGCGTGATGCACGTGAGGACCCGTGGCCTGTTATGTTGTTCATTCACGGTGGCTCTTACATGGACGGAACTGGAAACATAATGGACGGCAGCGTGTTAGCAAGCTACGGAAATGTCATCGTCATCACACTTAACTACAGGATAGGAGTGTTGGGTATGTACACACACACACACACACACAACTTGTCTTAACAACAAATCTTATATTAAAATTAGTTTGATGATCCGAAACATTTAAATGTAACAAATTTGCAAAAATAGAAGAACTTGCGAAGGGGGCAAATACATTTTCACAGTGCTGTATATTTACTATAGTAAATCTATTTGATTAAACTGTAATGTATGCGTGTGTGTGTGTGTGTGTGTGTGTGTGTGTGTGTGTGTGTGTGTGTGTGTGTGTGTGTGTGTGTGATCCTCTCAGGATTCCTCAGCACTGGTGATCAGGCTGCAAAAGGAAATTATGGGCTGTTGGATCAAATCCAGGCCCTGCGCTGGATCAATAAGAATATCGGATATTTCGGAGGAGATCCGGGTCGAGTCACCGTGTTTGGATCCGGAATTGGAGCATCCTGTGTCAGTTTGCTTACGTTGTCTCATCACTCAGAGGGTAAACACACAAACACACACAGCTCACGTTACAGACATTCCCTTACACTGTGATCCCAGGGGACGTACAAAACATGCATCTCCTAAACACTGTACAGTTCCCACAGTGCTGATGATATTACCCACTCTAGTGCCTCTCCATAGAAAAAGAAGGAAAAACGGATAGAAAGAGGAGGATGAGTGCAGTCTGTCTGGAATGTGAATTTTGCTGATTGTAGCTTGAAAAGAGAAGGACGTTGAGCATAAAGTCCCATGGAAATAAATAAGGAAAATGGGCGCAAAAAAAAAGAAAACAAATGTAGCTTTGAACAGATTAATTTTTCCAAACCACATTTCTCCACAGACGGATATTAAAAATGATGGGAGCAGAAGGGGCTCCAGTAAACAGGTGAAATAATAAAGATCAAGATAAAGATAATAAAACTTAAAACAACACAAAACCTAGAATACAGCAAGAAGAAAAACAAGAATGAAACAAGAAAAATGCTGAAACACAAATAACCAACTGCACAAGTCCGAAAAAAGGAAAATGTCCTACCACACAATTCCCAAACAGCACGATTCCAGAAAAATTGCCAAACAGTATATCTCTGTATAACTCTGCCTCACTATCCATCTCTCTCTCTCTCTCTCGCTCACTCTCTGTCTATCTGTCTCACTCTGTCTGCCTTCCTGTCTGTCTCCCTCTCTCTCTCTCTCTCTCTCTCTCTCATTCTGTCTGTTTGCCTCTCTCTCTCTCTTTCTCTTTCTCTCTGTCCCCCCCATAGGTCTGTTCCACAGAGCGATTATTCAGAGTGGATCTGCGTTGTCCAGTTGGTCAGTGAATTATCAGCCAGTGAAATACACGCGCATGTTGGCCGAGCGAGTGGGCTGTAACGTGCTCGACACACATGTACGACTTCACACCTTTACACACAGTTTATAATCATTTATTCTTTACTCCAATACCATCAGCACACAGTGTGTGTGTGTGTGTGTGTGTGTGTGTGTAGGACTTGGTGCTGTGTATGCAGAAGCGGAGTTACCGGGAGCTGGTGGAGCAGGACATCCAGCCGGCTCGCTTCCATGTTGCCTTTGGGCCAGTAATTGATGGTGACCTCATTCCTGACGACCCAGAAGTGTTAATGGAGCAGGGCGAGTTCCTCAACTATGACATCATGCTGGGTGTCAACCAAGGGGAGGGACTTCGCTTCGTAGAGGGAGTGGTTGAGCCAGAGGAGGGTGGGGTTTCTGGATCAGATTTTGACTTCGCGGTTTCCGACTTCGTGGACGGTCTCTACGGTTACCCAGAAGGCAAGGACACGCTGCGCGAGACGATAAAGTTCATGTACACGGACTGGGCAGATCGCGACAATCCTGAAACACGACGCAAAACACTTGTCGCCATGTTTACAGATCACCAATGGGTGGAGCCTGCTATGGTCACGGCTGATTTGCACGCACGTTATGGTTCTCCGACGTTCTTCTACGCATTTTATCACCACTGCCAGAGTCCGATGAAGCCAGCATGGGCTGACTCCGCCCATGGAGACGAGATTCCTTATGTGTTCGGGATTCCACTCGTTGGACCCACTGAACTTTTCCCTTGCAATTTTTCACGCAATGACATCATGCTGAGTGCCGTAGTCATGACGTATTGGACCAACTTTGCCAAGACTGGGTAACTATACACTCATGCAATGATAAATATAAACACAGTACTGTGAAAACTGTAAAAGCAGGACACGGCTATGCAAAAATCTAAAAACATTTAAACAAGTCCAGTCATACCACTGCAGCTGAGTTCTGCTTAGAAAGATTTAAAGTTAATACATTAAGGACTCTTTTTATTTACTCTTTTTCTGTGTCTTTGTTTCTACCTTCAGAGACCCGAATAAACCTGTCCCTCAAGACACAAAGTTCATCCATACAAAAGCAAACCGGTTTGAGGAGGTATCGTGGTCGAAGTACAGTCCTGAGGATCAGCTCTACCTGCACATCGGCCTCAAACCGCGTGTGCGAGATCATTACCGTGCCACTAAAGTTGCTTTCTGGAAGCACCTGGTTCCTCACCTGTACAACCTAAACGACATATTCCACTACACCTCCACCACCACACGGGCTCCACCCCCACCCGCACAGGCCACTCCTACTGGACCACGTCCCCCCAGACGCCCAGGGCCACTGGTCATCGCTAATCCTCGCGATTATTCCACTGAGCTCAGTGTCACCATTGCCGTTGGCGCGTCACTCCTTTTCCTTAATGTCCTGGCATTCGCTGCACTATATTACCGCAAAGATAAACGCAGCCGACAGGCCACGCCTCCTCCACGCCAGCCGACGCCCCCTCGTCACCAGGCTGCGACTGTGTCCTGTGAGAAGGATGCAAGATCGTCCCCGAGGGATTACACACTCACGCTGCGTCGCTCGCCGGACGACGTCCCACTCATGTCGCCCGACTCGGTTGCCATGTCGCCCAACAGCGTGACCATGACTCCGGACTCTGTTTCCATGACACCCAGCTCGCTGATGGGGTTTCCCAGCATGCACCCCTACAACACCATTACACACGGATACAACAACGCCGGCCTGCCGCACACACACTCCACAACCAGAGTATAACAACACACAGAACTGGTGCAAACCCATTTCAGCAGCTGAAAGACACACACTCAAACACAAACACACACACACACACACACACACATACCTGTTTATGGTTTAACCAGTTCAAACCACCTAAGTACAAATCCATCCAAAGTGTTAAAAAATAAAATGTACAAAATTTACTTAAGTGCCAAGATGGAGGATAAATGCGTAATGAACCATTGCATCAGTGTAGATTAGCCGTAGAAATGCTTTCTTACATCATATAAGTTATTTATCACATTTATCACACTCAGTGTGGTGCAGAGTATACACACAATATCTTATGGAATGTTTTTGTCTACATTTTATAGATATTTACAAGTATTCTAATTATGCTAAGCTACTTAATTAGTTATAAAACAATTTTTTCTACCAATGTTGCTAACAAAGCTAGCTAGCACTTTTATTGACCTGTTGTTCAGACGTTATTTTTGGTCTTGGCGATGCTTATTAATTTGTCTGTGAGAGTTAGCAGTGGGTGAGGGAGAGCGCCCCCTGTAGGTTAATGTGCAGTTCAAACCAGTAAACATTTCTGTTCAGATGCACTACATGATATTGACATGGTGTAATTATTCTCACTAAACTTGTTGCGCTTTCCTAAAAACAGTTTCTTACATTGGCATATGTAGTCATTGTTTACCAACACATTCAGCTTCACATGGTCTTCGTAGCAGTAACACCAGGAGAGCACCCTCCACAGATCCTACACTTCAAACTGCCAGAATAAACCCAGAGTGTGAAAAGAAATTCACCAACAAGACCCAACACCTTGCTGCCATGTTCTACCTGTGTCATTGTAAGAAAATTTTTATTATACATTTTAACTTGGCAGTTCTTTTATTAAACATTAAATACACAGATGACAAAGCATTGGTGTTCGGTGTTGAATGGTGCGGCGTTTGGAGAAGGTTGCTTCTTGTCACAGCTTCACTGCTGAAGACAGTTATCTTCACAAAAAAAGGAAGCATCCATAGGTTTGCATGTGATGGGCAATGTTGGTGTTTTAATTGAGAATGTTGGTGTGTGATGGAGAACGTTGGTGTGTGATGGAGAATGTTGGTGTTTTGATGGAAAATGTTGGTGTATGATGGAGAATGTTGGTGTTTTAATGGAGAATATTGGTGTGTGATGGAGAATGTTGGTGTTTTGATGAAGAATGTTGTTGTTTTAATGGAGAATATTGGTGTGTGATGAAGAATGTTGGTGTTTTAATGGAGAATGTTGGCGCTTAATGGAGAATGTTGGTGTTTTAATGGAGAATGTTGGTGTGTGATGGAGAATGTTGGAGTTTTATGGAGCATGTTGGTGTCTGATGGAGAATGTTGGTGTGTGATGGAGAATGTGTGTGTGGTGGAGATTGTTGGTGTTTTAATGGAGAATGTTGGTGTGTGATGGAGAATGTTGGTGTTTTATTGGAGAATGTTGGTGTGTGATGGAGAACCTTGGTGTGTGATGGAGAATGGTGCTATGTGATGGAGAATGTTGGTGTTTTAATGGAGAATGTTGATGTGTGATGGAGAACCTTGGTGTGTATTGGAGAATGTTGGTGTGTGATGGAGAATGGTGGTATGTGATGGAGAATGTTGGTGTGTGATGGAGAATGTTGGTGTTTTGATGGAGAATGTTGGTGTGTGATGGAGAATGTTGGTGTCTTAATGAAGAATGTTGGTGGCTAAATAGAGAATGTTGAAAATGAAATGTATGATGTTGGCATGTGATGGAGTCTGTGAGATTGCTGAGCTCTGGGTTTTGTTATGCTGAGGGCAGTAGGTGGGGTCTTGCTTCACCAAACACATCCATCATATTTTCTTCTTTCTCTGCTCAGTAATTAAGAAACGTTTGTGTACCTTATGATTGGTTAACACAGTTCAGAACATGGAACACATGCTAATATGCGTAAGCACACTTTAACAAGCTAACACAGCCTTTTTGAATGTAAATGACTAAGAATTGTAGAACTGTAGCTGCTCCGTCTGATGCGTGAAGTTCTGATTGGTTCAGGGTAAACTGAGGGGTGGAGTTAGCATTCATAGCTTTAATTATAATCTCATGCATAATTATTTATTCATTACTGCATATATTATGTGCTTTAGATCAAGGTGATTTTTATATTTATTTATAACACAAGACATACACAACACAAGACAACATACATACACAACACACACACACAGACACACACATACAGACATAGGAATCTTGTCTTTCACTCTGGCTTCACATGTGAACCTGCTGCAGTGCCTCATGTGGACTGTAGGAGGCGTTCAGCGATCAAATGCTTCATTTTATAGACAATCAAACAGAAAAAAACAACAATCCGGGGAACCGGAGCTGCCAAAACTCTCCAGTCCACTGAGACAGTAATAATAATAATAATGATACATAAATAATAATAATAATAAATTGTGTTACAGAAGTAATAATTCTGTGTGTACATTAATAGATAAGAAGTTTCTGTTTGTTTTCTCTCTCTGACTATTTTCACAAAAAAAAAGGTTAAAAACTTTTTTCTTCGTTTCTCAGTTCGTCATGCTTTATAGTAATAGACACTTTAGGGATTTTTACTTTATATAAAGCTGAGTTAAAATGTCACAGTAAAGCGTGTGTTTGTGTGTGTGTGTGTGTGTGTGTGTGTGTGTGTGTCATGCCCATCCAGACTGAAGGTTTACACACACTCCTGGTATTTCTAAGCTCACTGATATTTCAGTCATTCTGAACAAGTGGCATCTTTAACACTAAAGCTAGCATTACAGTGTACATGCTAACACACAGGCTAGTATTATAGTATACAAGCTAACATGAGCTAGCATTAAAGAAAACATGCTAAGCCTAGCATTACAGTGAAAATAAAACGCCTTGTGATACTGACAAACCAACATTACAGTGAAAATAAAACGCCTTGTGATACTGACAAACCAACATTACAATAAGACGCCTAACCCATTACCTAGCATTACAGCAGATGTGCTAAAGCATCAACGGACATGAGCTAATATGTGAACTAGCATTATAGGAAACAGGCTGACGTGAAGTAGCATTATTGGAAACAGGCTAACTGTGAACTAGAATTATTGGAAACAGGCTAACTTTGAACTAGCATTATTGGAAACAGGCTAACTGTGAACTAGCATTATTGGAAACAGGCTAACTGTGAACTACCTTAAACACGCCATGAGTTAAAGGCAATAAAATGAAACATGAGCTAATTTATCAAATGTAATTAGCACAGTGTTCATTGTTTACTTGCTACTACTCCATATGTGTGTGTGTGTGTGTGTGTGTGTGTGTGGTGTTGTTGGGTGTGTGTGTGTAAGTGTGTGGTGCAGTTGGCAGTGT
>JAOVVH010000037.1:16396225-16408269 GCA_028566435.1 Scorpiodoras heckelii
AGGCAACACATAAACACAGCCTGACACACAAACACTAAATACAAACATTCAAATGCTAAACACACACACACACACACTACTCCATACATACTATTGTCTATACATCCACCCACCCTCACACACTAACACACACACACACGCACAAGGTTAAGAGAGATGTTATTAAAGTAGGGAGTGACATAGAAAAGTTAAGAGAGTCTATAGAAGGTTGTATTTGATTCATAAACTCTAAAAGAGTGTAGGAGTTTGAGAGAGGGAGACACACACACACACACAGGGTTATGAATATTCTATCATTAGTGATTATGGTGTGAAATTGAACGTGAAATTTCTGAATAAACTGATCTTATCGTATGATTAATAAACATAAACACATTAAACATAAAAGCAGCGTGTTTCATGATTTATGGGGAGAAAGTGAGAAACAGCACCACCGAGTGGCGGGATGTGGAGCTGCATCTTCACATTTCTAACATTGCGGTGACTAGCGGAAATACACACAAACATACAGCTTAAATACAAGTAAACATATAACACTGCTACATAATGCCTGTTATGGCGTAAAGCTTTGGTTGGATTTTATTCAGTTTTGTTCTCATCATGTTGTGTTTTTAATTCCTATAAAATATCAGACAGCGAGATGGAGACTAAACCGCCACCTTGTGGACAAGTGCGGAACTGCAGCAGGTTTAACTTCCAGAAAAAGACAATAACCTGTAAATGAGGCGTGTTCATGTGTGACATTTACTGAGTAAATCTATAAATCAGTAACAGCCTCCAGTTTTTCCTCACCTAGCTGTCTGTCTGTCTGTCTGTCTGTGTGTCTGTCTGTCCAGGTTTACACAAATGATTAAACCTTAGTGACACTTTCACATTCTAATCTTTATTAACAAAATGTGATCAAATTAAACCTTAGCGCAGGCGCTCATGCAGGGAGTCAATGCTGTCCTAGATTACACAGAAGACTAACAGGATAACCTTTGACCTTTCGCAACTCTGTCCTCTGACATGCAACTTTATCTAATAAACCATTAAGTGTATATAAAGTTCCCTAAATAAAAATGCATTTAAGATTAATTTCCTGCTTGAGTTATAAAACTAGAGACACGCTTTCACTTTTCTTTAACACACACCTATATCATATTATTTTTATTTCAAAGATTTCAGTCATGGTCTCTTATTTTAAAATTCATTCAATTAAAATGATTAAAACAAACTCTACAAGCTGTGATTTTAAAAACTTTTTTTAAAGCATACCATTCTTATCTAAAGAGTAAAAGCACAGAGAGAGAAAGAAAGTGTACGGTTCAGTTCGTTTATCCGCTTTGTCTGTTCTTTGCACTGTGACGGATCTGGAAGCACTGCGGATTAAGACCTGACCTGCTCTAGAGATGATCAGAGATGATGCTGAAGCAGAAACGAGATGCTCTAGAACACTAGCATTGTGGAGAACAGCTCTAGAGTTGACCTGAAAAGAGATGACCTGTGACATCCGGATGAACAACACGAAGCTCTGTGCTGGAAATCATCTGCTCTGGCTTGTAGGGTGGAGGAGATCCATAAACTCTGAGGAACCACTCAGGAGTGGAGATGATGGATATCTTTTTACAACAGCGGCTCCCAAACTTTTACGACAAACAACCTTAAATGGACATTTAATTTCAATTCAAGAAATGTTTCAGCGTACTTTTTCGGGGTTTGCTTTCTGCATTTCCACCACCGGGCCTCATTTATCAATCTCTTTATAAACTTGTGTGTGAGTGTTTGTGAAAACCAAACAGGACTAAAAAACTTTACATAAGATTCTGAAGTGCTGGATGTTTGTGTCACCTGTTAAAGTCACTGTCATCTTTTTTACCATAATAGGTAATGTGCACCGACAGCAGGGAGCACGAAATGAGTGAACAGGATAAAGCCTAAAGTGGATTTCTCACTTCTACACCAGTAAAAAATACTTGTTAAATAATAATAATAATAATAATAATAATAATATCAAGTTGAGGTTTACTGTAGTTCGTCTTCTCGTGCGTAACTTTACACACACTCAGAACAACGAGTAGGATACAAACATTTTCCCCGCAGTTTACGAGATTTTCATAAATACCAAATTTCTTTTGTAAACACTTGTACAAATGGTTTACGAATAAATCTGTTCATACCCAGTTTGATAAACGAGGCCCAGCATTGTTCCAACAAGTTTGTGGACGTAGTTGGACGGGGAAATTTGTTTGTTTTTATTGCTGAACTCCTCTGCTAGTGCAGCATGTCAGGAGAGCGAAAACACTACAATAATACGCAGCCTATTAGATTAAACGTGACTCTTAGTAACATTTCAAAACATTAGCACACAAAACATTTCAATATCTTTTACAGTCTTTCTAATATTAATCATGAGGTTCAGTAACCGCTGCTCTACCATGATAAAGTTCCTCTCGATTTTGCGGGTTAAACAGCAATGAAGCGAAGCAAAGAGAAGCACTGTGGAGTGGAGATGACATAATCTGGAGTCTTCAGACCGTGAAGGACCACTAAGAAAAAAAAGTGACCTGATACAGAGTGAGAATAAGCTGAATAAACGGTTCCATGGTGGAGATTGTGGGCAACGAGGAAGCAGTCCATGTGGACAGGAAGTCTGGAGGAACGGTGTGGACTGAAGAGGAAGCTCTGTTGAATGCTCAGAGTTAACATCTTTCCTGTAAGGCACCGAGAGATATTGTGTAATCTGAGTGCAGTTGCTATGGTTACAGCAGATCCAAGGGGAGGAGATTAAAGCAGAGGGAGGGGCCAATCTCAAAGGGATATATCCTGTTCAAACCAGTCACTGACAATCTGACCTCCCGTGGACCTTCTGCATCTGGAAAAATAAAGACAATCAATCAAGAGACAATCGATAAATTTTACGTTTTCCACTTTGTTAGCATTCAGAGATGCGAGTCTGGATTCACATGTACGCTTCAGAGGCTTCAGCAAAGACGTTTTTTGTTCACTTTGAATGGGCTGACGTAAAGCGTCACTGAACTGAATTGTTGCTCCATCACGTCGCTCTGCTCGAGTTGCTTGCGGGAGAAGTTGAGGAAAGTTCAACGTTTTAAGCGGCAGCCAATCGAACCTTGTTTATGCAAATATTCCAGTGCAGATGTTAACCAATCAAATCATGTTCATGCAAATATCCCACAAGAGAGCGCTCAACTGAAAAAAATAAACCAATATGGCAGAAAACCTCCAAAGACAGACCCTGATATTGTAACCAAAAATAAGTCAGAGGCGCTTCATGACACACTAGCATGTTAGCATGATAACTAGCCACAAAGTGGACAACTTGCTAGTGAAGTTAAACAGCAGTAAAATCATAGCAGTGTGATTGGTTGTAGACAAATCACATTGCAAATATCCCCCAAGCGTCAAGTGTTAACGCAACTCGTACGTGTGAGTCCAGACTGAGTGCTAAGCTTGGAGAAGTGAATTCTGTGATACATACGTGGCAAGCGCTATATCTTGATGCTTTCGGAGCCGTAGACGTTGTAGCCCTCCCTGTAGGTGGTGAAGCCCTGTGCGCCGGCTGGAAGAGTGTGTTTAAAGTTCTGACCCGGATTCAGCATTCGGAGCTGTTTGGTCTCCTGACGAGACTTGTAGCAAAACTCAACTAGTGCCACTGTCATGGCGAGTCCCAGACCCCCGACCAGGATATAAAACACACCAGCCACGTTACTGAGACTCAGCGCACTCGTCTTATCCTACAGAACAGACACACATACAGTCAAACACACACATTTATAGTAACACGTGCATGGATACAGACAGCTGTTTACACACTTCTGTATCCATCTTCTCCTTCACACAGATTCTGGTAAACTGGAAGTGTGTTTGTAGACTGCAGCTGAAAATAAAAACTAAAGATACTTAAATCACAAATGAACTTTATTTTCACCCAGCAGTTTGATCAGGACTGAAATCTAATCGAGTTTTGTGGTAAAACATGACTACAAAGTCTCATCTAGACCAGGTCTGATCTGGACTATTAGATCTGACCTGGTTGATCAGATTTGGCTTGTAATTACTGACTGGACTGGAGTTGGAATGGAATAGCAGATTGGACTGGATCACTGAGTTTGGACTGAAGTTTTGATTGGACTCTAAGTCATTGTTTGGAACTGTAAGATCTGAATTTGGCCTGGAGTGTTTGATGTAGATTAGACAGTAGGATCGGGTCAGTATCTTGTCTGGTTCCAGACAAGGTGATCAGTCTAATTTGGGCTGATTTACACTAGAATTGGAAAGGCTGTTTTAGTGACTGTTCCAATGGTGACTGTGACTAAAATGTCTGATTTGGAGTGAAGGGCTGGATTGGACCTGACAGACTAATGTGGAATACAGATGGAATTTTATAAAATAACCAGAAGTTTGGACTTGTATTCCAAGGTCTGATTTGGACTTCCACCTGTCTGGATTGGACAAGTCAGTCTAAATTAGATTGGTAATGATTTGATTGGAGTTGGACTAGAAAATGTTACTGGAGTCAAATATCTAATGTAGACTGGCAGGCCTGGTTCGACTGATGAGATCTGATCAGGATGAGAGTGTATATTAGACTGGCCTGATTTGGATTGTACACTTGCAAAGACGCTAACAAAACAAGGATTAAATCTGATCTAGATCTATGTTTTAAGTATCTCTGACTTTATGGCCCAGGTTGGCCACACACACACACACACACACACACACAACACTGAACCATTAGGATTGAGCATTAATTTTCATGGATCTCAGAAAATCCTTAATGTTGGGTTTCTCCACAGTGGCATGAGAAAGAGGAGAGTGAAGAAGATGATGCAGAGTAGGGTGGTGGAGGTGATGAAGAGGAGGGTGATAAAGTTTGATGAAGATACTGAAGATAATGAGGGTGATGAAGATAAAGAGGGTGATGAGGGATATGAATATTATCAAGGTAATGAAGGTGATGAGGAGGATGAAGTTGAAAGTGATGAAGATGAGGGTGATGAAGAGGAAGGTGATGAAGATGATTAAGGTGATGTAAATGACAAAGGTCATGAAGAAGATGATGATGATGGTTGTTATTCCCCTCACTGAACTACTGCTGCAAACTTCACAGCTCTCAAAACTCACTGCAGGACACCAATATGATCAGCTGATCTACTGAACAGCTTCACATTTTAAACGCAGACAAGCCTCAACAACACACACACACACACACACACACACACACAGTTTATAGTGTGCTCAGTGCTCAACAGAGCTGTGAATCACTGGATCTTTATTCATGGCCACCAACAGTGATTGGTGCTGATGATCAGTTAAAGAGATGGAGTCAGAGGGGTGGAGTCAGAGGGGTGGAGTCAGAGAATGGAGTCAGTGGGGTGGAGTCAGAGGAATGGAGTCAGAGAGCTGGTGTCAGAGGGGTGGAGTCAGAGAGGTGGAGTCAGAGGGGTGGAGTCAGAGGGGTGGAGTCCGAAATTGAGTCAGAGGGTGGAGTCAGAAAAGAGAATTAAAAACGTGCTTCGGTGAAAGTCGATCGGTGCAGCAAGCAGACAGTCATAATTATAAAATTCTGCAAAAATCTATAAAACTCTAATCAAACACAACAAACACACGACTAACACACAACAAACACACAACAACAACTAACACACAACTAACACACAACTAACACACTAATTCACTTCACTAATCTGAAAAAATTAAATATCCAAGTCCACACTAAATATCTTCTAATGAACTTTAATTCTCTACTGAATTAAAGTAAATGAATTTAGTGTTTCAGTTTCATCACTATAAACTGAGCTACTTTAATAATTACTGAGTCAGATAAAGGATTATGGTAATGCAATTTTCAATATTTTACTTGAAACATTAAGGCCCTAAGATAAATGATGTAAATACATAACATGTAGTCATGGAATTACTTCAATTTGAAATATTAAAAATAAAATTAAAGATTAAAAGGCAAAGATACGAAGGTTGGTAGATACATAGCTACTAAAATACTATGACACCAGTGAAATGAGTGAAAGTTTAAATACTAAAATAATCTAAAAATGAATAATAATAGAAATCAATACTAATTTGTAAAACAGCATAAATAAAGTGTTAGTTGTTGTTTTTGTGGCACTCAGAGTGTTTGGGGTGGACTGACCTTACTGCCCGAGTCCTTGGTCCCACATTCCCCTTTATCGTACCACCACTTGTTTTTCAGCTTGTCTAAGATGCCTTGTTCACTGAGTTTCAATACTGCAAGGTTTACAGGAGTTCTTCACGAGGGAAATAACATAAATAACAGCAGAGCAGCGGCCAGTTAATTCATCCGTCTGACACTCAACACCCTACTCCTCAAACCTGTAAAGTCACACTGTATGAATTTCCAATTCTTCAGGCATCCAGAGAGAGAGAGAGAGAGAGAGAGAGAAAATAAAGGAGGCAGCAAGCAGACTGCTGTTTCCAGTGAGCTTTGACCTTCTGAGCAATATAGTCCACTATTTGAAAACACTTTCTTTAAAACTTTGTAGAGAACATACGTTCATATGGCAAATGTACAAAATCCCACAATGCATTGCACCAAACAGAATCCAAACAGCAAACAGCAGCAGGTCCAGGAGTTTAAATTACATTCGCTCGGCCAATCGCTTGCATGATCATGACATCACTATAACTGTTTACTGAAAGTTAACGAAAAAATGATTCACCTAACATTAGCTACTTTTAGTAAACTTAACACTAGCTGGAACGACTTTACGTTAGTTCAGAGCTACATTTGAGTAGCTGACTAAACTAGCTAAAGTTGCTTTTTTATGATTAGCTGAACGCATTTAACTTAAGCTCCGTAGACAGATTATTATTTTTTCTGCCGTTTGCTGCTTTTTAAGAGTCCGTCTGAATTATGTATTCACGTCTCAATGCAAAAAATATCAGCAAGGGAAAAAAAAGTAGCAGAAAATGGGCGGGCAAGCAGGGCTAGCATCGGCATTACCTTTGACCTTTGACCTACAGTACCAGGACCTACTGTAAAGGCTTTGAGTAATCGGCACTCGCTGTTCCAGCGAAGACGCACTGAGGGAACTGGGGAGATAAACATCACTGATTGCTGTTGTCATTATTATTACAGTACTGAACACTCAGCATTTGCATGAAGAACCCTGGATCTACAGGAACATTCTGTGAGGGACAGGGTGCTGGCCAGACGCGTTACAAACTCAAACACACCCTGCAGGCAGAAATACAACACAAACATCACAAGGAATGTAAGTACATGCAGCAATATTGGGGCCAAGCACCAAAACTCAGACCCGCAGTGGGGATGGTGTAAAGCGCTAGTGGAGGAGGATGTTTCGTTTTTTTCATCATTTTTAACAAGACGTTGTGCACAGTTTGTGAATACGACAGGTAGGTGCTTGGACCCCTAATAAATAAACTTTACACAGTGGCAGAGTGAGATCAGTGAATTTAGAAATGCTTTAATGAACGAAACCACAAAGGCTAAACGCTAACAAAAACTGCTGAATGTTAATCACGAACGATTAAATACAAGATACAAAAGCTGAACTACGAAGGACAAATGCAAAGATAACCAACACTGACTAAACGTTAACATAACCTATGTAAATGCTCAACCACAGAAGTGAAAACACTAAAAACAAATGCTAACTTAGGACGCTAAATGCTGTGTACGTAATTCTGCAGTGAAAATGCAGAAATGTTTATTCTGAATATTTTCAGAAACTAACAGAACAACAGAAACTTTGGCAGAAAATGGTCAAATTTTGTCAATTTTGTGGTTTCGTACATGAACCTAAGTGCACCAAGTCTGTTTTTAGACTCATGATTAGCAACTTTGTCACCAAATCTCTACATCGCTCTTGCTTTGTATGTACTTCCTGTCGCAAGCTGATGATGCAATGTTCCTGTAGGATGTGTTTAGTTGGTAAGACGTTGATTATGCCATGAACAGGGCTGCTGAATGACTCAGTTTATTTCCTTTCTGTTAAACGATGATGGTTTGTAATTCAACAACAGCAAATATACGACACAAATTAAACACGAGGACTTTTTAATTCCAGGTGTCTTCTTTAGCACGAGCATGTCTCAACATTTTACCATGAACACATGCTGGGTGTGTGTCACATTAATGTGCATAATATAGTGTTAAATGTTGTAACTCTCCTGTAATACTGAGGAGGGAAATGAAGCATCGCAGTAACACATTTCTGCCACAGGGGTCTCCAAAAACGCCCAACATCACAGTGCTTTAGATCATGAATCTATCAAACATACTGCAGTTTCAAAGTCAATGCAAACAATTTGTTCAGGCAACACATAGGGTGATGACAGTTTTCATAGCAACAGCTGAAAGAATGAACATTCAATTTCTTGCCCATATAATTCTTCAAAACATGTTCAGGTGGTGCATTAGGACCGCTGTGATTTAATCGCTGTTGTTTTCTTTCTGTGTTAGCATTAGCATTAGCATTGGGGTTGTATCTCTTTTACATTTCTCTGATGCTTGTTTTGTTTTCTGGTTTTTTTTTATTTAATTCCGTGCAGTATATTTGCTGTAGGTACTTGAATTACTCCCATCATGCTTTGCCGGGCTACAGGCAGGTGAATAAATGAGAAACATGCAGTCCTGATGTCATAACGGACTACACACCCTCTTACCCAGCAAGTTCAGCTGCTCTCCGAATGGATCCAGCAGCCATATTGGATTTTCCATTGGATTGGGGGATTCAGAGAGCCAATCAAAGGTGAGTGGATTCGTAAGAGCCAATCAAAGATGAGACTCGAGCTGCATCACCACACAAGAATGGATGAGTGCAGGGTGTGTGTGTGTGTGTGTGTGTTGTAATTGTTTCTTATGTTTTATTCCTGGCTTTAAAGCGCCCTCATCCACTTCCCCTTGGCAGCCTTAAGGGCTGTGTCCCAAATGTTTTGAAACATAGTCTATTTTTACTGATTAGACAGCAATTGGACTTTTTTGTAGCACACACACACACACACACACTCACACACACACACACACACCTCCAGGCTCACTAAGAGAAGACGATGAGGGCGCATTAGAATCAGGAGTGAATCCCGATGTCCTGTGACGGAGTGAGTCATTGTGGTAAATTCTTCATTAGACTTCTCACGTGTGCCTGTGATGCTTCGTCCTCTCAAGACTTCACTGTTTGCCCTGCTGTCCCTGACCTTCAGCCCTGACCTTTGACCTTTCACACCAATACTGGAGAGCACTGTGGCAGCTTCATCACATATACAGTAATATTAAATCAATCATTCTGAAATTATTAAGAATAACTTCCCCTTGTTGCCATGGAGATGTAAAAAGCAGCTGAAATACACCTGCACCACATTTCACAACTACACGGCAACACTCTTACTACATGCCAAGCACATGCTACACACTAATCACTTAGTAAAGGGTGAGCTCTGTCTAATCAATGACTACTACTACTACTTCTACTACTACTACTACTACTAATATTATTAATAATAATAACAACAGGCTGTCATTGTCGCCTGCTGGCATGGTTATTGTTGAAGGGGTCAGAGGTCACAGCCTTGCCGATTACTCTCTCCAGCCTTGTTTGTTTGTTTGTTTGTTTGTTTGTTTGTTTGTTGGCTGACCTTGGAGTCCCCTCCCCCGCTGCCACACTCCCCCTTGTCGTACCACCACTTGTTTTTCAGCTTGTCCAGCAGGCCCTGCTCGTTCAGCTTTAACACAGCCAGGTTCACAGCACTTCTTGAAACGATAAAACATGTCGTGTCACAACAACAGCCAGAGCAGCCTCGTGAGAAATCTAATATGACACTAATTAATGAATTCAGTGAAGAATAACACTAACGCTCCATGTGGAGTGTACTCATTCATCATCGTCGTTACTGTAATCACACTTCTGTACAGTCACATAACCACGTTATGAATTACAACAATTATAATGCCTCATAAAGCTCTCATTAACCTTTACTCATGTACTCAGACCTGCCACAATGTGATCTGACCAGTTCTATTAATACAAAAGTTCAGATAATTTATTCACAACTCAATCTACCAAAGAACACTGTGTAACTCGGCGAGTTAGTGTGCTGTCATCTTTTAACATGTTTTTGTTGTTCATGCTGCTGAGGATGTTTGTTCTGCTCTGGTTTATTCACTTCTCCCATTAATGTCATCTTGACACCCAAAAGCTACTCCTCCTGCCAACTTGAGACCCACAAGCTCGTCCTCCATCCATTCTGAGACCAACAAGCTCCTCCTCCTGCCACCCTGAGACCCACAAGCTTTTCCTCCTACCATGCTGAGACCAACAAGCTCCTCCTCCTGCCACCCTGAGATCTACAAGCTCCTCCTCTTGCTATCCTGAGACCTATAAGCTCCTCCTTCTGCCATCCTGAGACCCACAAGATCCATTACCTGCCATCCTGAGATCTACAAGCTCCTCCTCCTGCCATCATGAGACCTACAGACTCCCCCTCCTGCCATCCTGAGACCTAGAAGGCCCCCCCTACTGCCAATCTGAGAGCCACAAGCTCCTCCTCCTGAAATCCTGAGATCCACAAGTTCCTCCTCTTGCTATCCTGAGACCTTCAAGCTCCTTCTTCTGCCATCCTGAGATCCACAAGCTCCACCACCTGCCATCCTGAAATCCACAAGCTCCACCACCTGAAATCATGTGACCTATAGGCTCCTCCTCCTACCATCCTAAGACCTAGAAGCCCCTCCTTCTGCCACTCTGAGACCCACAAGCTCATTATCCTGAAATCCTGAGATCCACAAGCTCCTTCTCCTGCCATCCTGAGATCCACAATCTCCTCCTACCATCCTGAGACCAACAAGCTCCTCCTTCTGCCACCCTGACATGTACAAGCTCCTTCTATTGCCATTCTGAGATCCACAAGCTCCTCCTCCTGCTATCCTGAGCCCTATAAGCTTCCCCTCCTGCCATTGTGAGACCTACAGGCTCCTCCTCCTGCCATCCTGAGACCTCGAAGCCCATTCTTCTGCCAATCTGAGATCTTCAAGCTCCTCCTCCTGCCATCCTAAGACCTATAAGCTCTTCCTCCTTCAATCGTGAGATCTACAGGTTCCTTTCCCTGACATTTGGAGACCAAGAAACTCCTCCTACTGACATTATGAGGCATTACCATAGTTTATAATCATGTTATTACCACAATATACAGAATGATAATTACAGTTGTAATGAATGATGAATACAAAGAAAGACTTTCTAAAATAATTTCATCAGTAAAGACAGAACAGAGTGACTGTAGCAGGGAGAGGATGAGAGTCTGATTAGTTTAAAGGGGTAAAGTGATCTGATTGGTCGATTGTTTATTGATGCGTGGGAGTGAAAGGTGTGTCAGGATAGAGAAAGACATGAAGGAGGGATAGTCCGTTATCAGGAGAAGAAAAAACATAAGACCATGCGAGAAAGCAAACATACAACATCAGCATAAACACACACACACACGCACACACACACGCACGCACACGCACACACACACACGCACACAGACACAAAAGAGACGCTGCAGGCAGGAAGGAGAATGACAAATAAAGACAGAGAGAAAGAGAGAACAAGTGATGCAGCATACACACACATACACACAGAGCTCTCTTCTGTAGAGAGAAAAACAACAGCATTAACACAATGCAACACACACACAGAGCATTACCTCTGTACGAACCTCAGAGACAGAGAAACAGACAGAAACAATAGATGAAGTAAGAAAGGAGAGAAGAAGCTGAGATGAAGTCAGACAGAGAGAGAGAGAGAGAGAAAGAGAGAGAGAGAGAGAGCGAGAGAGAGAGAGAGAGTAATAAAGAAAGTAAAAGTGAAGAGAAAGTAAAAATGAAGGAACAAAAGTATTAAAACAGACAGGAAGAGCAATAAAGACAAAAACCAGAAATGTGTATAAAGGCAAACAAATAAACAGAAAGAGAGAGAGAGAGAGAGAGAGAGGGAGAGAGAGAGAGAGAGACAGACAGACAGATAGAATAAAGAGAAAGAAAACACATCAAATAAAAACACACA
>JAOVVH010000038.1:21202-34253 GCA_028566435.1 Scorpiodoras heckelii
AGAGTGACCACTGGTCTCTTTACTGTTGTTTATTAAAGGGGAAACATGAAACTAGTCAAATGGCTTGTTGTTTTCACGTAAGTGAAATCACATCCTTGGCCAAATTCACTCAATTTAATCGGTGTCAAAAATAGCATTTATCAGACAAATTGCTTGTCTTAAATTTAAATAATTGCAAAACTGCTAAATTAATTTGTGTCTCTGTGCTTAAGAGAAATTGAACATAATAATTTTGAAACAATACAAATTCCCAGAAACATTAAGTAAGGGCCTGAATCGCATATTTGCAACAAAACGTCTGTTATGAAATATGGTAGCTTGCCTGGCAATTTGTAGGTCCCTAGAAAGTCAAGGAGCCATCGTAAATGACTTCTATGGAAGTCAAGGGCCCCATAGCAGGGGCCCTCATGATCAAGGGCCCTCTAATGGTATGCCGTGCTCTTCTCTAGGTCCCTCTGGTAGGGGCTCTTATAACGAGGGCCCTCTAAAAATATGCCCCCCTCTTTTCTAGGACCCCTAATAGCCAGAAGTCGAAGTCAGAGCAGTGCCACAACGCCTCATTCATTTTCATAAGGGGCCCAAAAGCATGGCTAGGGCCCAAAAGCATGGCGTGGGGCCCCAAAAGCAATATCTACGGCCCCCAAGAGGCCCTGGGGTCAAAGTCCATAATAGTCAGAGGATCCTTAAAATGGAGGGCCCTCGTAAATAAAAATATATTGTATCATAAATGTTGATAGGCATCGCAAAATGTTTTGGGCCAGCAGCTCTACCACTGCTGTCTCTTTAACAGCAAAAATGACTTTTACCCCTTTGTGTTCAGAGCTGGTACTGCACTCTTTTGTAACCATGTCACAGTGTATGAACTGTGCCTGGTTTTGTCAATGAGATTTGGCTCCATTAAACTCTGGTTTTTGTCAGCTCCTTGCATTCACAGCTCTACTTTCTGCCATCATGACAGTCACATAACTGTACTATGCTCTATGGAGGATATGCACTCATGTCACTTTCCTACATGCCACCTCAGTCAGACAAAACACACTGCTACATAACTTCCTTTAGTAGGAGAAACTGCAAAACTATGAGTAAACAAATGCAAAGGCACAAGTAAACTAAAGGCATTATTCAAGAGTGATTCTTACAATTTATCAAAAAACGAGTGCATTCTTTAAGATGAAATTATGAAATACTCATGATACAACAAGCACATCTATATTGTTTATATCACTAGCACAAAGTGTAATGTCCTGGGGTAAATATTGGCTTTCATTTTATTTTGAATGTTTCCAAAACTCCTATCTTCAGTTTTCAGTATGTCATATACTTCAATATACATAAAAATTACATAAAATATCTAAACTGCAGAATACATCAATGGATTCCATTGTATAAAAATAAACATTGCTATTGTGTAAGGCCCCCCCATAACAAAGACACAAATTTGTCTTGATTTAATTGTGAGGACCATTGACATAATTATTACTGTAGCTAATTAATGCTAACCCTAACCCAAGCCCTAACCCTAATCTTAACCTCAGTAATGAAAAGGCAACTTTTTAGCTCTTGTTTAATTTTTCTTAAAAACTATAACAAAAACACACACTTTCATTGTGAGCACCACCAAAATTATAAGATATTCCTATCACAAAGATATATCAGCCAGACACAACTAAAATATTTAAGAACCAAACAACCATATGTTAACCCCCTTGATGTTCAGTTGTGGGCAGCAGGGTGGCGCAGTGTGTAGCGATGTCGCCTCACAGCAAGAAGGTCCCAGGTTCAGTCCCTAGGTGGAGTGGTCTGGGTCCTTTCTGTGTGGAGTCTGCATGTCCTCCCCATGTCTGCGTAGGTTTACTCCGGTTACTCCAGTTTCCTCCCACAGTCCAAAGACATGCGTATTAGGTTGTAAGTGGTGTCTCTAAAATGCCTCTAGTGTATGAGTGTCTGAGTATGTCTGTGTATGTGCCCTGTCTAGGGTTGATCCTGCCCTGTGCCCTATGCCGCTGGATAGGCACCGGCTATCCCATGATCCTGTGGACAGGAATAAGTAGTTAAGGGAATGAATGAATGAATGAATGTTCAATTGTGGCTTAAAATGGAAATCTCATGAAGCCTATGTCAGACACAGTGACTGGATTCTCAGGTCACTAATATTAAATTGCCATCTTATCTGAGAGACATGGATGACTTGATAGAACATCTTTCCAAAATGTTTCCAACACTGCATAGATAGTGTCTCCTCAGATGTCTTTCTGACAGTACTGGATGTAGTTGCACTATACACATACATTCTTCATGATGAATCAATCAACTTTAAAATCAAAGAACTGAACAGCACCCCTACTCAGTTCTTGATTGAAATTATATTGTACAAGAATTTCTTTTTATTTGAGAACCCATGTTACATACAAAAACAAAGGGTGGCCATGGGATCTAGGATTTTACATGATTAATGTTTATCTAAGCATTTCTAAGCAGGCTTATGGGCTATCTCAAAGAAATATCTGTTTGGAATATTAACCCTTTTGCCCAATATGTACTCTTGTTGAAATGAATTATTTTATTTTATTTTATTTGCATTTTCCAAGGTCCCTCTACTGTGTTTAATGGTACACCTCAACAGCATGGTAGACTCCTTTACATTCAATGCTATTATTTAATTTAAGCCTCTCTCTTTCTTAGACACAAGGGTTTATTCTACATTGACATTTCTAAAACAAGCATACACACAATATCTTTGGATTAAATGGATATGTAAAAAATAGCTCTGATTTTGACAAAGAGGTAACTAAGATGTATAAGCTTTTAAGCCTCAGAGAGGGTTCATAATATTGTAGCTCTCCTTAAGAAAGAAAAACTATGCTCTGTTGTCAGTATGACCACCTACACCCAACATAACTATTACTGTACATAATAGAAGCCATTTGAAAACACTTGCATGTGTTAAACAGTAACCAGTGTGTTGTACCCTGTTTAATGATCCTCCTCTTTTCTGCACTGCTTGTAAAACAACTCAAATAAAGCTGCATCATTATTGATTTCTGTAACAAATAAGAACTACAAAATCAGACAATTTACAATGCATGACACAACTAATGTAATTGAAATATTTATGTGCCCATGAAACAAACAATATGTAGAGAAAGCCAGTAGATTAGAAAATTCATGATAGAGCATAACAGCTCAACAACATAACAGAAGGAAGGACATAAAATTTCCTATTGCATATCATTAGTTGTCATTAGCTGGTCACCCTATTTAAATCATGGTACATGATTAGGTTCATACTAACATATCCTGAATTGTTGCTGGCTTTGGTAGTACAACAGTCAACATTCTGTACTAAGACTACCATAACTTGAATACTTGTAGGAAGTCTGATATTTAAAGTTGATTGTATACCACAGCCAATAAAAGGCTTTGGTTCATTTAAAGCATCTAAGGCCATTGATGCTACTGCTGAACGTAGGTAATGCTGTGACTTTATGTTATCTTAACTGCAGCTTAAAAGAGAAAATATTTACTGTGTACTGTAACAAAATATATGATGTGAACTGTAATGATGAGAGTGTACATCCTAAGCTAACTAGAGTCCACAGGTGTGTCTAAGTATGCAGAACTTAAACTCACCTATGTTTTCACCAGAATGTAAAACTTTTCAAGAGCACATACAAGATGTCCATGTTTCGTTCACATCCATGTTTTGTTTCTGTGAATTGCAGTGATCTCATTTTTTTAGCTTTTGAAAGTCCACAAAAAATGTGATCATACAACAGCTGTTTCCCATTTTAGATGCATTTTTTGGGTTGTCATGGCTTTCAAGCTGAACCCCAAGTCTGCCACTCAGTAAGTTAGTCATTCTGCCACTCAGTGGGTGTAAACACAGTGACTTCTGCCTAATATGATGTCATGTGAAAATATATTCTACTTCAGCCCTTCCAACCACCAGGGGTGGTGTTTTAACACCTCTATACCTTATTCTGTGTGTATGCACACACATTTTGAGACTTAACACAAAGTGACTTGGTGACCATATGTTACTGGACAAATGCCATCTTAAATGCCCATCATTCCCATTCTTCTTTTTTGCCTTGATACATGATTTTGAGCTGTCAGCAAAACAGCTTGTGACTGTGGTCAGAGCTACAGGTGAAACAGTCCTCCAAACCTGGTGAAAGACTTATATTAACTTCAGTTGGATTAATTTAGTGCACTTGCCATCAAATTGCTGAGCATACAAATTAATCAATACCATTAACATGCACATAGAACAGTCTTATTATTCAGTTAATAATGGTGTCACTGTTGTGAAGCTGCATGTGTCACATCCATGCCAGCAAACCCTGAAGTTGCATACTAGAATTTCTATGATCTCTAACCCATGACATTGTAACAAGTATTTGTTGTTTTTCACAGATACTAGTTATTCACTTGTTCCCAAGTCTATTCACTCATAAAAAAAATCAAAACTCTCATTTAGTCTTTCTGTAACATTGTTGCAAGTCTAAGACTTTGTTCTCTATCTTGTTCTTTTGACCACAGCCTATCATTTTATATAATCATTCTATTGTTTTGTCTTTTCTAATTTACGTCTAATTGCCAGTCTTCAGATGATTAGCCTGGCTTTCTCTTTTAATGTTGTCTAGCATTTCCTGATTAGTTTTAACTAAAACCATATTCCTGCAACTCTGTCCATCCTCCTTCATGACATTATGCTTAGTGATCTGCCTTTTCTGTCATTGGCTGAATATTTGTGTCACAACAAATGTACATAATGTATTTTACTGAAATTTGTTCATTAATACTCACATAGATAAGAAAGCAGGCTGGAAAATGAGCTTAATTGCCATTTACCATTCTGCCTAAGTGCAGCTGGATATGTGGTGGCCATAGGGAATTGGCGCAGCTAGAATTCAACACTTTGATTATGCTGTGGTGAAAAAGGCTGAGAAAAAATAAACCAGCCAGCCTTTGTATGAATCTATTGCTCATTTCAGGACCTGGTAATGTCAAGTCCAATATCTGTGGTTGTTCAGGGATCAGCACACAGCCTTGTTTATTGTTTGGTATTAACTAGTAGTTTACCCACAAGAAATCTTTATCTAGATTTAAACAGATCAGGAATAAGACAAATTTACTCAGTTTACTCAGCAGGCATAAAATGTTTTATGATTTGAAATCCCAAAATTTCCACCTAGATTTCAGCACCTAAGTACCAGATATAGCAATGGAAATATACTGTGAGCCAAAAGTGGCCCTTTCATACTAATCACATTCATATTTTACAATTAATTTAAAAGGAGTAAGCTTGTGATCTCGAGAAGTGACTGCCTTCTACCAGTTCGACCATACTCTCATTTGCTATCTGGGATGTAAACTTGTTGCCATATATGCACCTGATGTGCTCTATATTCTATGCTCACTGCAAAAACTAAAAACTAGATCATTTCTTTTAAGACTGCTGTTACTTTTGGCTGTTACTGTTGTAATTTTCAGTGATGCAACAAATAACCACATAATCTTTAAAACAGACTTATAGAGAAAATCCATGGCAACCTCTTTTATCTAGGAATAATAACATAAAAAATTAAATGTCAGTCATATGAGTTAAATCATGTTAGAATAAAACCAGAACCAAGTCTACCTTATGGTATTGACATACATACACAATTTGGCCTAAAGTCTGTAGACAACTGACCATGTGATATGTGCTTTTTGAACATCCCATTAAGAATTTAGTCAAGCTGTAGTTATGCTACAGCTTACAAAGGCATCCTATAGAATTGTGTGCTTACAACTTTCTGACAGCAGTTTGGGGAAGGCCCACATACGGCAGTCCACAAACCTTTGGCTATATAGTGTGTAAATAAAATTTTAATTATTCCCATTCCCTGTTAATCTGAACAAAAAATAGAATGAATAATGACAATAAAACAGAATAGATAATGACAACTAGAGCAACTGTAATGAGAGATCTCAAGTATTTTCTCTTCAAAAAGCTCTTCTTCTCAGTTTATGGAAATAACAAGGATGACTAGAAACAATTCATATATATAGTACAGAACTGAAGATTTACACCAAAGGGGAAATTGCGAGGAATGATGTTCAATGAAACACCTCAGCAGTCAGTCCAATCATCATACCATACATCATCTTCAGTAAGAAGCCTGTGGTCACCATGAAAACAGTAACCTTGTTCCCAACACTGTCACATCTTAATAATTGAAAAAGAAATCATCTATCCATAACAAAACATGAAGCATTTGTTTCATTTGAGTTTATGGAACAATTTGATGATATTTACTGATTTACATTATACTGTTCTGAGCAACATTCCTCAAAACTAGTACATAGAGTAACCCAGCTGTAGTATATTTTCAGTGCACTGCTCTACACTATTTTCTCTTTTATTTATTTATTTTTTAAGATAAAGTGTGTATTATGGTTTTATCCAGTGTATTCTTAGTGAGGTAAAATGTTGAGTTAAGATCATTTATATAATATTAATTTTTTTGAATAAAGTTTCTCTCAGGAAAGAGAAAGGTGAGAGAGACTAAAAGGAAGAGAAAGAAAGTGTATGTACCTGCATTTAACATTCATGTTTATGCAGAGCTACCAAACCTTGCTGCATAAATGGATAAAATACACAGATTCAAATTTAATTCATCTTAGCAGTGAAAATGGACATTGTACAGGGTTACTAAAATGTAGCGTAAGGCACATAACACACAGGACTTTTATGTTCATGAGTTTCATCTCAGAATTATTCACATCATAATCAATTTTCAACACACTGTGTGCAATTACATAAATAAAAGGCTGAAGAAAGAAGTCAATTCTGTATGATGAGACCACTTCTGTCCTCAGTCTTATGCTGTAAACATAGTTGGGTAAAAAGGAAATAAAAATTAAATTTTTTTCTCTTCAATTCCATCAAAGCAAAAAAAACAAAACAAAACAAAAAAACACAGCCTTTAACTGAGGCATGTCTGCCTCTATGCAATACTCTGAAAGAGGCTTAAGATCAAACAAAAGCTTTTTCATTTTTAACCAATTTAAAGTTTTTTGTCATTTTTTTGTGTAATTCAACAGACTTTTACTTGTCTCTGGTTCTAGTTGGCATGGCCATAAGTTTTGCATTTTATTAGCTGTATTAAAAACATTGCTCAAGTTGGAAAATCTGTGACTTTTTGTACCACTAATCACAGCTGCATTATCATACCATTTTACATACAGGATGTGCTCTGTAATTGCACAGCTGTTAGCTATTACTGAGTCAGTGGTCATTATCACTGAGTGCCATGCATCAGAAGAGGTTGGTAAGTGTGGTCTGTGAAGGACTCCTGCACTCACGCCTGTCCAAAGTGCCTGGCACAGTAGTCAGTACAGAGGTAACAGTGGGCATGGTAGGGTTAGTGAGGTCTGTCAGTGTGGTGGGGGTGTTAGATGGGCTCATAGAGGCATTTGAAATTTCTGATGCCGGACCAGATGTGGTTCCACCAGCTAGAGTTGACCCATCTGAAGCTTTGTCCACCCCACTATTCTCCTGGCGCAGAAGATTTCTTCTGAATTTGGCCCTGGCATTCTGGAACCAGACCTGAAGCAACATGGTAGTATATCCATCAGTGAAAAGCCCATGACAGAAAAAGGCATTTAAAATGGAATGTCAAACAGGCAAAGAAAAAGAGTTAACAGGCTTATCCAAGCAAATAACTGCTTTATTTTCTAGATATGTTATAGATAATTAGGGCTTTGAGATTTTATATTTAACAATTTCAGTTTATTTCATTTCTTTCATCTTTCATTTCAGTTCTCCAGGAAATTATCTGTCACATTCATGAAAAAGGTACATCTTACATCTATCTACCCTCATTTTAATGATAGCTGAGAAAACAGCTGCTTCTTAATACAAAGCTCATTTTGAGATGTGTTTTGGAATGTGACCATTCCGTTATTTGTCGCTTCTATTGGTTCCCATTTCATTTATATTTTTTTTGTATTTTATATTTTTGTAGTAACGTTCACAGAATTGACAACTCATTGAAATGAATTATAATGCTTATTTTTTCTAACAAAAATTTAAATTTAAATCACTAGTTAAATGTAAAAATTCAAAATTAAACGTGATAATTTATGAAAGTCTGTATACTAATAAAACTAATATATAAAAAAATATATATATATACAAATCAGTGTTTGAATCAATATTGGAATTAACATTTATTATGGCTTCACTTTAATACAGACAAAAAGAGAGAATTTCTTACCTGAAGCACACGCTTTGTAAGACCAGTTTTCTGTGCCAGCTGTTTCAAATCCTTGGCATCAGGATTGTGGTTGATTGCAAAGTAGGATTTCATGGTTCTCAGCTGATGATGCTTGAAGGAAGTCCTCATTCGTTTGGTCTTCTGACCAGAACTGTATTGAGAGTCTCTGTCCATAGGATCCCCATCATTTTCATTGCAGCTTAGTGCTTTAAAGTGTTTTGAAGAATACATTAGGAAATGTATTTCTTAAACACAACAGACAATTATACAAACTGGTTCACATATAGCCTTTAATTATAACAGTTAGACATGGTAAGCCACTGGTGCCATACCTTTTTGCAAAAACCAATAAAACCATCAAACAAATAAACTAATAATAAATCATTAATTAATTTATTCATTCATTCATTATCTTAACTGCTTATTCATGTCCCCAGGGTGATGGGAGAGCCGGTGCCTAGCTGGCGGCATAGGGCACAAGGCAGGGTCAACCCTAGACAGGGTGCCAATCCATCGTAGGGCAAACACACACACACACACACACACACACACACACACACACTAATGGCACTTTAGAGACATCAATTAACTTAATATGCATGTCTTTGGACTGCTCCACACAGAAAGGACCCAGACCACTCCACCCGGGGATTGAACCCAGGGCCTTCTTGCTGTGAGGAGACAGTGCTACCCACTGAGCCACCATGTCGCCCACTAATAATAAATAAATATGTGAAATGTGAAACTGTGTCCAACTGTGAATAAACTGAATATCCAAACTTTGATTATATCAGATACATAAACTTGGTGTCCTCATTTCAGCTACCGCCATGCAATAATGAGACATTTCCCAGCCAATTCTCTTCTACCAAACCTCTATAGCACCAGAATCAGTAATGTTGCCTGTGAATTGCTACTTCAGCTCCTATACAAATAATGAGGTGGCATTT
This sequence comes from Scorpiodoras heckelii, assembly GCA_028566435.1. Classification (NCBI taxonomy): domain Eukaryota; kingdom Metazoa; phylum Chordata; class Actinopteri; order Siluriformes; family Doradidae; genus Scorpiodoras; species Scorpiodoras heckelii. The sequence goes on from JAOVVH010000038.1 coordinate 30,420, forward strand.
TGAGTTCTTTTTATGTTCTTTTTTATTGTTTCATTTAAACTTCACTTTGAATAATTGCTTGTATATATACCTGGATTTTTCTTGATAGACTGTGACATGCAAGAAAAAAAAAAAGGTTGGGGGGTGGGAGATGGGGTTTATCAATTTGCCTACAGAACAGGGGAGATGTATATAACCACATCCATTTTCTTTATTTTATAGAACCTTGTTTAAAAAACAGATTGTCACAACAGATTTGTCTTTAACTGTTTCTTTCTTTTTGTGCAAAGATTTACCTAACAACTTTTACTTCTTCTCAGACTTATAAATATTAGCCAGTCTGTTTATTTATCATATTATCATAGTCATTTGCATGCGGCTGAGCAATTTGAGATTCAGCTTGCAATTAAGCGTTTTTAAAGATACTGATGCAGAGAATTGGACAGTAATTCTTGGCAGAGGTTGAAGTGTTGCTAGATGCAATACAGTTCAGGAATCCTGTTTTCACTGAGAACTGCAAATATTATCTTGAGAAAAAACGTCTCATCAGCACATTGGATAATTAACCTTTAATGTGTGCAACACTGCACATGGCAATTAAACAGATTGTAAATTATGTAAATTTGGCAACTGACACTACTGTTAATCGAAATGCAGCCTAAGTAAATAGTAGGACTCTTTCTGTTTCATAGTAGTATGTTAATCTGATATAAACCAGTGTTTAACACAGTCTCAGAGCTGTATGAAAACCAGCTGACATTAGTACAGGGGTAGTTGTCCTAAGCAACTGTAGCTTCAAAATACTGTTGATATAACTTTAATGAAACTGTTCTTTGTAGGGCCTCTTTGAGCTAATGTTTTCTCCTTCTTACTGGGCCTTTGGCCATGGTTGTTGTTCTGTCTGTAATCTGAAGGTGGCAGCAGTGATCAAAAGCTAAAATGTCCTAGTTCTTGCTGTCCATTGTGTGCCTCAGGCACTGTGTTTTAACAGGAAAGCAAGATATCTAACAATTTGGTGTATTGGCCGTATTGTTCTAGCCTAATCTCTAAGTTCATATCTAAAGTTGTGTAGTGACTGAGCCTTCTGACCATAACCCAGAAAAACATGGCGAGGTAACTCACGGACTTTAGTGGGATACAGGAATGGGATTTTCAAATTTAATATCACGATAAAGAGAGTTGAAGTAATTTTAGTGGTAAAAAAATTGAATGAGAACGCTTAGCATATGGACTACTTGACACAAGCCATACAAAGCTGTGAAACTGTCTCTTTGAGTGTTAAAATGCATGACTTTTTCAAAATTATTTGAAATAGATTGTGTATGTCTGAACCTTTTTTTTTCTTTCAACAGTTGATTTCAATTATTTCTATTTTTTTTATTAAAAAACAGCAATAAATACAAAAAGAAATCACTTTGTTCATATATATTTTCTTGCTGAAAGTCCCCATGTTTCCAATTTCAATTATGATGGTCACAAATCTGGAACAGGCTATCATAATTGTATGGTCTCCTCAGAAACAAAAACAAAACTTAATAGGAAATCAAAAAATACAATACAGTGTAATCTGGAAGTCATCTGAAATAATATTACTGTTATATTGTGTCATTTCAGATTTTGGGCATGTGATTAAACAAGGGATTTAGGAATCATTTTACCTATATGCAAAAAGAAGTGCTTTAAAAATAGCTTATATCTGAGAAAGTTTAATTATACTTTTTCTCCTCTTCAAAACCTCTCTGTCACATTCTTTACCTCTTTCATGTCTTTGTATCTTCTAGATGTCTCGGCGTTCATCTAAGTAATTTCCCACTTGTCAACCACATAGTCATTATTCCTTCACAAAGCTTTTATGCAGGAGTTCACGAGTCATATTGATGGTAACTGGCATAAGTTCAAGGACACTAATATTTTTGAAACTTTGTAGTGATCCATTGTTTATGCATACCAGTTTTGAGCATTAGGTATATGACTGTAGCAATCAAAAGTTCTAAATAATTTTTTCTCAACTAAAACTTAGCTGTAATTGAATCAAGCCATTAAAAGCATTTAGCCTGAAAAACACAGACTCTGAAATGTGCGAATTAACTACACTCTTAGAAAATTTTGATCCCCTAAGGGTTCTTCAGCTGTACCTTTGGGGGAACTCTTCAAGTATGTAGAGCCATTTTTAAGCCAAGAATCCTTAATTAACCAATGAACCCCCAAAAACCTCTGAAGGATGTATTTCTTGGAGAGTAAGAGGGTAATTGTATTTTTAATTTTTAATTAGCATATAACCTGCGTGTGTGTGTGTGTGTGTGTGCGTGCGTGCGTGCGTGCGTGCGTGAAATTAAACCATTTAATAAATCTAAAACAAAACGCTACATCAAAAATAGTCAGTGCGAGTTACTAGCCCTACTTAAAATAGTTTTGCAGTGTTTGCCATTTTAGGTGTAGGTCAGCTATATGGTAATTTGATGGTTCTGATGCCCGTCTTTTGTTTCTTTGTTTGTTTTGTTTCACAACTGCATACATATCTTTCTCAACAAATGTAGACTTACACTATAGTTTATGTTCAGAACAAACGCTCGATATGTTGGCTAATTAATTTCATAAATTAAGCTATAAATTACAAAGTGATAATCCTTACTAAACATTATCACAATATCCTAAAAATACTTGCTGTTGAAGATTATATTCACAAAATGCATCCCATCCTCCTTTGTACCTTTTTTCTCACCAGAAATGCTTATTTTTATGGCTCTGTTGGATAGATTATCATCACACTGGCTGCTGGTAACGAGTGAGATATTGCTAGTATATTCAAAGAAGTGTTTTCAGACCGCAGTATGAATAAACCTATACTAACTATAATAAAAATACTAATTCTTCCTGCTAAGACATCGTTTAGCATTTAGGATTAATTCCATCTTCTCCTTACAGAATATCGTATAAACAGTCTAAATACATAAAACGTAACGCTAAGCCAATGTCTAAATGCAGTTTTAATAAAGCGGATATTTTCTTTGTTGCATTGGACTTTGTAGTTTAAAATTGCAAACAGCAATAAAATAACGATGTTTTTGCGATGCACTGTTTACATTCCAAAACAGCGCTCACCTGCACTAAAGGAGGCCAGGTCTGTTCTGTACCACAGGTCATTTTAGATAAGACTTCCTACCACTTTATTGCTTGCTTCTTAATATGTAGTAAGTTACAACTTCAATCACTTATTCACAGTGATTGTTTTGATTCTGGAATCTTTAAATATATGTTTCATTTCTTCTTTATTGTATTAACTTACCCTTTGCATAGCTTGAGAATTGAAAGCCAAAAAAGAACTGTTTTTGCGGTGCACCATTTACATTACTGTTACTACAGCAAGTACTACTTAGCCTGGCATTAAAAAAAATAAACTGCAGTACTTCTTCCACGGACTACTTGCATCTTAGCAGTTAAAAAGGCACCTCTCACCTGCGTTATAAGCGACCAAATCTGCTCCGGGTCCGGGGCTTTTCCGTTTCCTCGGACGACCTTTCTGTACGCTGCCCACTCCGTTGTAATAGGAGAGCGCGAGCGCCCCCGCCGTACCCAGAACTTTACTTGGAGCCACGTCCGTGTGGTTGAAGTGTCCGTAGTCCCCCTGCACGAGCGTCTCGAAGTGTAAACGGCAGTAAACGAGACTGTCCTTCATGCCGTAATGGTCGCCTGTGGCCAGCATTTTGTTGCACGTTGTGCACGTGAAACAGTTTAAGTGATACACCAAATCCCGGGCTCGCATTACCATTTCCGAGGCTGAAATCCCGAGATGGCAACGCGCGCACCGCTGCACCGAAAACCTTCTGCACAAGAGAGACACAGACATGATCATCA
>JAOVVH010000038.1:53866-64807 GCA_028566435.1 Scorpiodoras heckelii
TGTGTGTGTGTGTGTGTGTGTGTGTGTGTGTGTGTGTGTGTGTGTGTGTGTGTGTGTGTGTGTGTGTGTGAGCATGCATGCATGCATGAGTATGTGTATGTATGTACTCGTGTGTACGGTGGACATGGTGGCAGTGGGGGGCAATATAGTATAGATGGCAGGTGAGTCAGTACAAATGAGATAGGACAAACCCATGTGTTGTTTTACCTCAGACCAGATACACAGCTTGGAGTGTTTAGTTTGTGTGTTAGTGGTAGGGGTGCACTGCACATAATTTATAGATTTTAACTACATTCTCAGAGCATGCTGTTGCTACATTGAAATATATATATGATATTTGCCATGATTTATTTGTTTGTGCTACAGCCACTATAGGTGCCTTATAGAATACTGTAAATTCAAACTAGAATGTAAAAATTATTAAATGAAAAGAGTCTTATGAGTGACATACAAACCCCATTTCACGTAAAGTTGGTACACTTGCTAAAAATGCAATAAAATGGTGAGGTGAGGTGAGGTCAGGTGAGGTGAGGTGAGGTAAGGTAAGGTAAGGTAAGGTAAGGTAAGGTAAGGTAAATCTTTATTGTCCATCTCAAGTTGAGACAGAAATTCATCTTTGACAAGGCTTCACAAATCACAAATACACTCACAATCACAAATACAAATTCACATATATACAAACATACTGTGTGTAAAGCTTAGAATGTTATGTTTTATGAGTTTAAAATTGTGATTACTGAAGGGACAAATGATTTTTTTGTAAACATTTGTCTGAGCTAGTGGGACCTTATATCTCCTTCCTGATGGGAGTAACTGAAAGTGTTGGCGTAGTGATCGGTCTGCAGTGATGGGTCTGCAGTGATCAGTGTGGACTTCCTGAGCACTGCTCGCTCATACAGTACTGATAGTGGTGTCTGTGGTGAACCTTTTACCTCCTTGTTAAATGATGCAGGACAGTTGTGTTTTGTGTTTGACTGTGAGGAAGTTATACCAGGATGTGATGTTTAAAGTGAGGATAGATTCAATGAGTGATCGATAAACAACTGTTAAAATGTCCGTGCTTACATTAAAAGTCATGAGCTTCCTCGGCAGGTTAAGTCTCTGCTGTGCCTTTTTGTAGATGCAGTTACTGTGATATGCGAAGGACAGGCAGTTGTCAATCTCCATTCCCAGATATTTTAATGACTCAACCTGCTCTACTAGCTGGCTATGGCTACCTGTATGCTGAGAGGCTGGTCCAGGGATGTGGTTGCTATCCTGAACCCCCCGTTTCCACAGCACATCTCTTTAGTTTTTGATATGTTCATTTCCAGGTGAAAATCTTTGATTGTTTGGATCAAGGTGCTGACTGCCTGCTGGTACCAGGACAGGCCCTCCAATGTTTTTACCGAGGCCACCAGAGCCATGTCATCTGCATATTTAAAAAGCATCATTCCTTCACTATTGCATGAAATGTTGTTTGTGTAGACAGAAAAGAAAACAAGCGATAAAACACAGCCTTGTTGAAGCCCAGTGCATAAAACCAGTTTTGTAGATTTAAAATCATTTAAAAGCACCTGTTGTGGCCTATCCTTTAAAAAGTTGTGTATCGATAAAAGCAGTGATGGGTGGAGATGGAAGTCTGAGAGGCAATACATCAGAGTGTTTGTGTTAACAGTGTTAAAAGTGGAAGAAAAATCCATAAATAAGATCCTTGTGTGTGTAGTGTCCAGATGTTTAGTGACAGTGTTTAAAAGTATAAGACTTGCATCCTCTACACCATGTTTTGCCTTGTAAGCAAATTGTAAAAGATTCAGCTTGTCTGAAATGAATTTTTTCAAGTGGGCTCTCACTACCCTTTCTATACACTTACACAGAACTGATCTTAGGGCCACTAGTCTAAAGTCTTCCAGTTCTTTGATGTGTGTTTTCTTGGGGATAGGAATTAGAGTAGATTCTTTCCACTGCTCTGGAACACAGCCAGAGTCCAGGAGGAGCTGGAACAGCCTGGTGACTACCCCACCGTGCTGGGTGGAGCATCCTTTCAACACCCTGCCTCGGAGCCCATCAGAGCCAGAGCTCTTGTGTGGGTTGATGCGACGCAGGATGCTGGTGACCTCTTCCTCGCTGATGGTCAAGGCTGGTTGAGTGAAACTGTGGGTGGGGCCAGTCCAGTTGAAGAGTAGGCAACAACTATTGAACCGGGCAAAGAAGGTGTTGAGCTGTTCTGCAAAGGAGGTGGGGTCCAGGCAGTTAATCAGCTTGGGGTTTCTTCCCATCATGGTGTTCAAGCCCTGCCATGCCTCCCTCGCATTCCCAGATTTCAATTGTTTCTCCATATTGTGTGTAGGTTTCCTTTTTGTGAGTGTAGCTTTCCTCTGAAAATCCTTCTACAGCTCCCTCACATGTTGTTGATCTTTCTGTAGGAAGGCCCATTTCTTCTCAACCAAGCACATTTTAAGCTCTTTTGTAATCCATTTTTTGTTGTTTGGATGTATTTTTATTTGCTTGCTGGTGGTAATTGATTCCTTACAAAAAAGAATATATGAGGTGAGCACAGCAGTCAACATATTAAAATCATTAAAAAATAGGTCCCACTCTGTAATTTCAAAACAACCTTTTAGTGCTTTACTTGAGTCTGCATTCAAAACTTGGATGGTTTTTGTAACTAGTTCCCCAGTTTTCAGTTGTAACCTGTATTTTGGTAAGAGCAAAATAACATTGTGGTCTGGTCTACCAAGAGGTGGGCGTGACTTTGAGATGTATGCATTTGGGATGTTGCCATAACTCTGGTCCAGTATCTTGTTCATTCGGGTGGCTGTTGTGACATATTGCTCTAGATTAGGCAAGAATTTTGTGATGTCACATTTGTTGAAATCTCCCAGAAGAAATACTGGCTGATCTCCAGTTCTATTGGCAGCCCTATTAAAACTGTCCAATATATGCTCAGCAGCAAGGTTAAAATCTGGCCCAGGTACATACACCAAAATAACAGTGATTTGGGAGAACTCACATGGGAGATAGTGTGGTCTAAGTGACACTGTTAGGAGTTTGTAGTATCTACAACTCTCTGTCTCTCTCACTGTGTAGTTGGTTGCCCACTTGCTGTTTACAGCCATGCAGAGACCACCCCCAAACGTCTTCATTGTTTTGGTCGCATCTCTGTCAAAGTGAATAATGGTAAACCCCTCCAACTGGAAAACTGTGTCTGCTTGAAGCCAGGTTTCTGTAAAACAGAAAAGGCTGGTCTGTCGGTAATCCAGGTCGAACTTCAGAAGTGTTGAAAGTTGACCACTTTTGTTGCATAATGAACGCACGTTTCACAGCGTAATAGCCGGTAACAGAAGCTGGCTGCCCTTCTCCTCAGACAGTTCCGTATGCCTCCTCTTGGTCCTCTCTTCCTCCGTATACGCTTCCGCCATCTCCCTCAAAGTAATTCCAGTGGTATAATATTACTCAATAGGAGATAGGGCTGCTCTGGTCCCAGATGTTGCTCGGTTAAGTATCAGCAGATCATCCCGCGAGTAGACAAACATTCCTGGGTGAGTGGGGAAAGGCTGAGTTGGTTGCAAGCAGAGTCCATTTACAGGAGTAAAACTTGTGATCAAGAGCCAAGGAAAGGCCATATATAGAGCCCTTGATGTAAACATTTGATGAACTTGCAAGTTCCAAGACAGGCGTACAAAACAAACAGGCGTACAAACAAACAGGACTGTTAGCAAACATTTGTTAGCAAACACAGACATACACACTGAGCCCTGTCAGGAGTCACTCACAGAGTAGCATAGTGCCCCCATCTATCTAAAACTAAAATTACAATTTGTTAAATTGCTTGAACTTTTATTTAATTGACAAATGTCCAAGGAAAACATTTTCAGTGTTTTCTTTGACAACCTTAATTGAATTTTATAAATGTAAAAAAACAATAGAATGTGACACTTGCAACACACTCAGAAAAGTTGGGACAGAGGCAATATAAGACTGAAAAGGTTATACAAGTTGTTCCACAATTAGCAGTTTAACTGGTAACACGTGAGGTCATCAAGATTGAATATAAAAGAAGTCTTTGAAGTCAGTTCAAAGACAATGTTTATCAGTGAAAAATTGCAAAGAATTTAGGTCTTTCACTATCTAAACTTCATAATATCATGAAAAGGCTCAGGGAGTCAAAGAAAATCTGTGTGTAAAGGTTGTCAATCACACCTCTGAGCCCTGTCAGTGGAAAGCACTGCTGAATGTGAGTGACCATTGAGCCCTCAAGTGGGATTGTAAGAGAATCTGTCATTCTGCCATGATGGACACAGCCACATGGAATCAGGAGTTCTTTGGAAAATCATTGTTACTTAACACAGTTCGCACTACATCAAGAAATGCAATCTGAAACTGTATTATGCAAAGAGCAAATCATATATTAATTTTGCATAGAAACATCAGTGGGTTCTCTGGGCCTGATGTCATATGAGACGGCTCAGAATACAGTGAAAATGTGTTCTGTGGTCAGTCTGTGTATAAGCTTGTTTTAGGGAAAAATGGATATCACATTCTATGTGCCAAAGATGAATAGGACCATCCACACTGTTACCAAAGAAAAGTGCAAAAGCCAGCATCTGTGATGGAATGGGAGTGCATCATTGCCTACAGCATAGATGATCAGCATATATATATATGATGGTACCATTCATGTGTAGGCTTATTTTGGTATACTGAAGAGAGATATACTGTCATCAAGACACAATCTTCTCCAAGGAACTTTAAGGCTATTTCAGCTGGGGAATGCCAGGCCTCATTCTGCACAAATTACAACAGCATGGCTTTGTAGACATAAAGTGTGTGTGCTCGTTGTCCTGCCTGCAGTCCAGGTCTGTCTCCTATTGAAAATGTATGGCTCATCATAAAGAGGAGAATCAGATAATGGTGAACGTGGACTGTTGGGTAGTTCAAGTGTTGATACAGCAAGAATGAGCAAAAATTCCACTTGCAAAACTGCAACAATTGGGACACAATAAAAAAATGAATAGAAATTTTCCATAACAATTCTTTAGCCGGCCACACGGTGGTGTTTCCGGGTTCAATTCCCGGTCCGGGCCCAATTCCCAGTCCGGGCCATTCTGTGTGGAGTTTTCATGTTCTCCCCGTGCTTGCGTGGGTTTTCTCCGGGTACTCTGGTTTCCTCCCACAGTCCAAAGACATGCATGTTAGGTTGATCGGTCACTCTAAATTGCCAGTAGGTGTGAATGTGTGCGTGAGTGTGTGTTGGCCATGCGATGGACTGGTGACCTGTCCGTGGTGTACCCCGCCTTCGCCCAATGTCACTGGGATTGGCTCCAGCCCCTCGTGACCCCAACTAGCGGGATAAAGTGGAAGATAATGAATGAATGAATTCTTCTGCCTTGAAAAGGAAACCACTCAGCAAGCAATGTACAGTTAGAACGCCAGCAAATGTTGACAGACTGTGTGCATCTGTAATAAGGAGTCTGCATCATTCAGTATTGTGATTATGGACTTGTCTTAAAAGTAAAGTCTTCGTCACCAGATCACAGACAATTGTCAACCTGAAGCAATGTATGCGAGAAGAAATTGCTACAATTCCTGGACCAATGTTACAGTGTGTAAAGGCAAATCTGCTAACCACATTGTAAATATGCATGTGAAATGAGGGAAGTCATCTGAGTGATATAATATTTCACAAATAAAAATGACATTAAAATGTTAGTGTAACGTTTGTATTTTCAAATGAAAGTCATGATTAATTTTTGTGTCATTTCATTTAAAAAATTGTCAGGTCTCTCTGGCCCACCCTGTAGACTCAAGTTTGTCATTGAAAATCCTCAAAATCTTTTCTTTGTCCTTGTCTGTTAAATAAAGCTTCAAGTAAATTACAGATATGTTTTGATTGCATTTTTTTAGAAAGGGTCACAAAATTTTTGGAAATGGGGTTTGTACAACCAACATTCCAAGCAGTAGGTTAGAAAATTTTATGTTTATAGTATAGTCACTTATTAAAATTTTTATTTTAATGTATTTAACCCTCCTATCATCTTTGGGGTCAGTTTCAATGTTTAATGTCTTTAAATAAATGATTGACATCTTTTTTTTTTTGTTCATATTTAATGACTTTTCCTAATTTAATGGGGACAACTGGGTAAAAATAAAATTAACATTATTATATGTTTTCAATGTCCTGTACACGTTGTACACATCAGTGTTCGGCTGTTTTAGCTGTCTAATACAGATAAGAAATATCAACATTTTTTGTTTTGAATGATATTGAGGTCATCATGACATGCAATTATATAACCTTAAAAATACATTAAGGCCCTAATCTAACATAACCATAACTATAGTAGTGCGATACCCACTGATAGTTCACACGACATGGGGGAGGGGAAAACATCATTATCGTGAGAACTTTGACATTTTCCATGTTGTGGGGGTGGGAAAATATGGTTCCCATGAAGATATTGATAGTTGATACAACATATAAAAGGTTTGCACAGCAGCCTTCTAAATCATTTCTCTTAGTTCTCTGTGTGCTCTTCCTTTCTGCTCTTTCTCAACTGAAAATGACTTCTTAACAAAGGTATTCTGTCAATGAGGTGTTGTCACATCTCTTTGACCATAAAAAATGACATAGAGGAGAATGTGTCTGAGACAGAGGATGATGTTGAGGAGGACCCTGATTATGAGGCATCCTCCTCTAATGAGAATGAGACCCCCTATGTTGACCCTCCTTTTGTCTCTCAACCACTAGCAAACACACTACTTTCCAAAAATGGAAAGTTATTATGGTCCACCTCCGCACTTCAACAAAAGGGTAGACTTAGTCCTGCAAATGTCATCAAAATGGTTCCAGGCCCTACCAGATAGGCTGTCAGCCATGTCCAAGACATAAAATCAGCATTTGAGCTCTTCATAACACCATCAATCGAAAAGCATATACTTGACATGACAAATTGAAAGGGGAGGCACATATATGGTGACAGTTGGAAAGACTTGGATGTGACCCACTTTCAAGCCTACATTGGGTTGCTCATTTTGGCAGGAGTGTACAAGTCAAAAGGTGAAGCAACAGCAAGCCTTTGGGCTGCTGACACTGGAAGGGCAATATTTCCAGCTACCACATCTCTAAACACATTCCATGTATTCTCCCATGTCATACACTTTGATGACAGAGAAACGAGGCAGGGCCAACGAGAGTGTGACAAACTCGCAGCAATACAGGATGTATGGGAAAAGTGGGTTCAGCAGTTACCCCTTCCTTACAGCCCAGGCTGCCACGTGACTGTGGATGAATGTCTGGTTGCATTTTGTGGGTGCTGTCCCTTCAGACAATACATGATGAGCAAAGCGACTAAATACGGTATCAAAATATGGGCAGGGTGTGATACATAGTCCAGCTATGCTTGGAATATGCAGGTGTACACTGGTAAATCCCCTCGGGAAGCACCTGTAAAAATTCAGGGCATGACTGTGGTACTTGACATGGCTGAAAGACTGAATGGTCAAAACATTACATGATAAATATTTTCACATCATATGCCCTAGGCTAAGAACTGCTAAAAGGAAGGTTGCCATGTTGGAGACAGTGAGACAAAACAAGTCAGAGCTTCCCTCTGAGCTGCTTGTGATGAAGAACAGGAAGGTAACATCTTTAATGTTTACCTTCACCGACAGAGCCACTGTTGTCTCTTATTGCCCCAAGAAAGGGAAAAATGTCCTTATAAGCATTGTGCACAAAGATGCTGTCCTGAGCACCAGAGAAGACAGAAAAACACAAATGGTCTTGGACTACACTGGGACAAAGGGAGGGGTTGATAACTTGGAAAAGGTCATAGCTACATACATTGTAATTTTCAACATCATTGATTTGAGTGCCTACAATGCATTTGTAATTTGAAGTGAAATAAACAAGGACTGGAACAGCGGGAAACTGAGTCAAAGGAGGATTTTTCTGGAGCAGCTGGGTAACGCATTGGTGAAACCTCATATCAAGAGAAGACGGTGCCTTCCAAGAGCATCACCAACTGCTGCAACTGTTGTGAAGGCATACAAACAGGGACACACACAACAACTCCAGTGGTTCAAACTGCAGGCAGGAAATGTGGCAGGTGCCAGGTCTGTCCCAACAGAAATCACTCCAAGACCAGCAACACCTGTGTGAAATGCAAGAAATATGTCTGCAAGGAACATGCATGCACTCTCTGCACATCATGTTTACAGTAGTGCAGACAAAAGGCTGGAATGTACCTTTGGTGGCCTGAAGGGAAAATAAGATGCTGTTCATATTCTGTCTGTTCCTATTCTGTCAAACTCATTTTAGTGAGTAAATAATTTGTTTTTTACTCACACATATATATTTACATACAGTAGCATAGAACAATCCATGACAATGCTCAAATGTACTTTTTTAGGTGTATTGTAAATAAAGAACTGTTAGGTGTTCCTTACTGATGTTCTGATGATGATGATCTTCTGTTTTACAAATAAATTCCTTCAAAATTTATTTGAAATTGTGTTTGTTTTTCCTGTGGTCGAAAATTGACCAATAAATTGACAAAAAATTCAGAGGATACTGACTAATGAAAACAGGACATACCTACTTCTGCAAACCTACACTGAATAGACAGATGTGTTCATACCCTCCTCTTAATCAGTCTGCAAACATTTGTGGAAGAATGGATTATTCTAAGTAGCTCACTGAATTTGAGTGTGGTACTGTAATAGGCTGCCATCATTGCAAAAAAAAGTCATTTTGTGAAATTTCTTCCCTCTTAGATATTCCACAATCAACTGTGGTGGTATTATTGAAACATGAAAGCATTTAGGAACCACAGCAACTCAGTCACAAAGTGGCAGACAACATAAAGTTACACATCGAGTTCACTGAGTGCTGAGGTGTATAGTGCATAATAGTTAACAACCAGTGACGAAACAACTACACAAAAGGCCCTGGGGCAAAACACCAATCGGGTCCTGGGGCGAAACACTGCAGCTGCATGCAAGCCTTACATCAGAAAGCACAATGCCAGGTGTCGGATGGAGTGGTGTAAAGTGTGCCACTGGACTCTGGAGCAATGGAAACATGTTCTGTGTAGTGACAAATCATGCTTCTCTATCTGGCAATCTGATAGATGAGGCTGGGTTTGGTGAATGCCAGGAGAACGTTACGTGCCTGACTGCATTGTGCTAACTGTAAAAGTTTGTGGAGGAGAGATAATGCTATGGGATTGTTTTTCAGGGGTTGGCCTAGGCCCCTTAGTTTCAGTGAAGGGAAATCTTAATGCTTCAGCATTAAGCAATCTTGTAGAAAGCCTTCTCAGAATAAGGTGTTTTAACAGCAAATGAGGGCCCAACTCCATATTAATGCCTATGGATTTAGAATAGGACATCATAAAATCTCCTGTAGGTGTAATGTGTAGGTGTCCAAATACTTTTGTACATATAGTGTATCTCATGAAAAAACACCATGCTCCTAATGAGGATGAAAGCTTTTGCCTGACTTTGTATTACTGAACTTATAAGATGGCCCTAACCCCACCCTTTCTTTAACCTTCACCTTTCCTAACTTTTACTAAAAGTTGCCTTGTGTGAATTCTGATGAACTTACCACTGCGATACGGTAGTGAATTTATTCCATCTAAAATCTGTTGTTCATGATCAGGTCTTGCTGACCCTTTTCATTATCAATTGAGGCACTACTCTCAGCCATATTCAGCTGATATTAAGGCTTGTGCCTGCTTTTTGGCCAATGTTTGTTTATACAAATCCAGTTTGTGCTTATGAATAAAAATGATTCTTAGTAATACTGTTTGAGCCCAGACATTAGTGCAAGTCATTTTGTTCATCAAATACATTATCTGCTTTCTAAAGATCTACAGAATGATGTAGAAGCCCAGTGGTTAAGGAAGCCCATTCCAGAGGGATAATATTACCTTTCTGTTTTGTAGAGTACAGTATACTGAAAGTATGCAACTGCTTTGGATGCTCTGCAGCAATCTGCTAGTCAAGCCTAGAAAGCTCTAATAGGAGCTGATCATTAACTGTGTATTGGAAACCATGTATCATGTTAATGGACACATTTTCTTAGAGTATTACTATGTCTGGTGAGATTATGCATAGTATTCCAATCAAATGGTTCAGCACATCTTTTTTTCTTTGCCATTGACTCAAATTACTAAGACAGCAAAATAAAGTACCAATGAAATTCAGAAGAAGGGGGTGTGTAGACAAATTTAAATGCAAACTGAATGATTGATGGTTGTCATTTGCTCACCTGAGATTTGTAATTGACTTCACCAGGCACAGCAATTCACTCTGCTGTTTTCCTGTTAATTCAGTTAACATTTTGTGTGATTTTCTGTAGACTCCATGGCAAAACAACATCAGCAATCCAAACCCTTCACCCCTGAAAGCAAGCTCATGGCCAGGTTGGATAATATAAGATCCCTAAGGATCATAGTTCAACCAGGGCTAAGAGGTGTGATTGGCAATCAGTATTTCCATCAGCATAGGTGCTCCTGTACCCAAAATCTCCATTACAAATTAAGGCTAAGAAGGCTATGAACGGGCAGGTACTTTAGTTTATAAAATGTAGACAGATAAATTACGGGTAGTGGCTGTAATGTAGTGTCATGGCCTTGCTTTACTCTTTAATAAAGATGCTTTATGTTTGTGTCTGTTAAGTAACAATAGATTTGGCAGCTAACTAAATAGCAAGAGACATTGTTTGGGGGCACAAACCAACAATCCACTCTTATTAATCTCTTGTATAAATGAATAGGGCTAAAACTTCAAGTAGCTCCTACTCCCTCCTCCTTCTCCCCTCTCCCACTCAACACATTTCAGGGACGCCAACAGCAGCAGTTCCCTGTGTACACTAGTTGCCTAGCAACTAGCACACTGGGACAGGAACATACCACAAACTGAAGCTGAGGGAGCACCCCCCACACACACACACACACA
>JAOVVH010000038.1:87281-99908 GCA_028566435.1 Scorpiodoras heckelii
ACACACACACAAACATCCATACACACGGGCACACTCACACACACATACTCTCTCTCTCTCTCTCTCTCTCTCTCTCTCTCTCTCTCTCTCTCTCTCTCTCTCCCCCTCTCCCTCTCTCTCTATCTATCTCTCTCTCACACACTCTCTTCATATCTACCTCATTTCCTCCAAGTGTTTCATCTGCTCTCATATTTTCCTTTCTATTTTACTCTTCCACTCTCATCTCTTCCCTATCATTTCTCACACTCTTGTTCTCTCATTTCCCCACTTTGTCTCATGATTTGCTCAGTTTTTTATGGGCTTGACCTGGGCATAGTCTCCCTCAGGATTCAGCTCTCTCCTACACCCCAGAGCCACGTCACAGACCTAGCACCATCATCCTGAATTACACCATGCAAGCATCACCTTCCAACACCTTCCCTTCATGCCTGCCACCACTACTGTATCCTACAGTTCTTTTTGGTCTCCCTGTACCTGCCTACCTCCCTCCTTCCTCTGTATTGGTATTCCAATAAACACCCACAGGGCTCCACTTGCATCTGCATCTCCTGCTTCTTTATCTCATTCCAGTGGTTACGGGGCCATTGTGACACTCTGTATCTCTGTCTTTCTATCTTTCTTTCTTTCTTTTAAATTTTATTGAAATAGAGATATTTTGCTAACATTTATTTTCTAATGGTTATTGCACAATGACAATGTTTCTCAAAAGCTGTCTGGTATGTGCCTGCTGGCCGCAGCTCGTGCCCTGATCACAGCTCGCTTCATACGACGTGGACCCTTTAAGACTTCCCAGGAGTTCTTCCGGACTTGATTGTCTGCTCACCCGATCCTTGTTTCCTGACTTACACTTTTTGTATATATACCTCTGTTTCTGTTCCATGTCCGTGCCTCTATACTCACCTGTTATTAAAACTCACTTGTATCAATGTACTCCGGCATCTGTGTGGTCTGGCTCACATCTCGCCATGAGGCAAATGCCCTTCAGTTCCGCACCCACCGTTACAGAATGATCCATCAGACAAGAGACCAGTGAGACAGCAAAGGAGAGGATGCCATGCATGGTGTGTAGTCTCAGGGCCAGCTCCATGCTTATCCTGGGAGCTGCCACTTATATCTAAGTATTGCTCCAGTGCTGGGAGTAGTTCTGAGATTACCTGTCCACCTTCCCGAATTGCAGACGATGTCGGCCACCCTCCCTCCACCGCCGAGCACGTCAGCCACCCTCCCTCCCCCACCGAGGACATTGCTCTGCTTTCCTGTTCCACCGAGGATGTCGCTCCACTTTTTTAAATTCCACCGAGGATGTTTCTCCACTTTTCTGCTCCGCCAAGGATATCGTTCCACTTTCCAGCTCCGCCGAGGACATTGCTCCACTTTCCTACTCTGCCAAGGACGTCATTCTGCCTCTTTGCTCAGTCCAGAGAGCCTCTTTGACTGCCTGCTCCACTGCAGCTCTGTTTCTTTGCATTGCTCTGTACATCACTCTCCCCTCCCATTCCACAGTGGCCGTCGCTCCTTCCTTGGTTGCTCACGCCACTGGCTTCGCTGAGAGCATCGCTCCCCTCTCTGGCGCCACTGGGGATGTCACTCCACCCTATGGCATTGTCACAAGCTGCGCTCCCACCAGGGCCATGCCTTAGCACCAAGAGTTGCCTGGGGTCAAAGGACTGGAACTATGCCCCCCGGGGCCCAGGATGACCACACAAGGTAATTTTGTTTTGGGTGCTTCAGAGCTGTTCCCTTTGGGAGGGGGGTTATGTCAGGTACGTGCCCGCTGGCTGTGGCTCGTGCCCTGATCATGGTGCACTTCCTACGATGCAGCCCCTTTAAGACTTCCCAGGAGTACTTCTGGACTCAATTGACTGCTCACCTGATCCTTCTTTCCTGATTTACCCCTTTTGTATATATACCTCTTTGTTTCTGTTCCTTGTCGCGGATCATTGTTTGGATGTGGGTACATGTACGGTTAGTGTTTATTCCTTAGAGTTTATGCCTGTTTCTATTCCTGTATGTTCTTTTCTCCAGTTTTCCTGTTTAGATTATTTTTGTTTACCATGTCCATGTCTCTATACTCGCCTATTATTAAAACTCACTTGTATCAATGTACTTTGGCATCTGTGTGGTGCAAGAATTTCATTTTAATCACTTTATTATTAAGAAGTTGCGTGAAGTTTTGTAAAATGCAGGACAACAATTGAGGGCAGGCACACTTTCATAAAAGCATCTGAGACAAATGAATGTTCTGAATGTGTGTGTGTGTGTGTGTGTGTGTGTGTGTGTGTGTGTGCGTGCGTGCGTAATATCTCACACTGTAGAATGTGTATACATTTTGTTAAAGTATACACAACCTAACATACAGTTATGAGAAACACCAGATGAATTGTTTATTCATGCAGGAAACTCGTATTGGGAAAATCTGTACTTTTAATTTGATTGCACATTTCTGATCTTTTCCAATTTTTTAAGAAAACCATTGAAGTCATGTTAAAATCCAACATCAGCTCATTTATTTAGCCAAATAATTCTTCTGACACACAATCCTTTACTTATAAAGTCAACCATAACCATCAACCATAAATTGTAGGATTTGAAACGAGCATAAGTAATTTAGTTGTATACAAACCACAAACCTCTGACTGTTAAACCCATCCTTGCTATTAACTCAGCAGGCTTCTAGGAATCAAAACTGCAAGATCATGTTGGCTTAGTGCTTGACAAAGCATTTACAGGAATTAAACCTCTTGCTCACCATAGATAATTCATAAATGAATATTCTATCAGAACCTTATATATTTTCTTCATCCTAGGTTATGAGCTCCCCATGCCACACAAAATTTGTCAGCAAACCTCTTTTTGCCAGTTTTCTTTATATATTGGCAGCATTGCTTTATAAATTTGTCTTCCTTCATTGTATAGTTTTTGAGGTTTTTTTCTTCACTTCTCCTTCTCCTCTCTTTGTATTTTTAAGTAATATATTCATATTTTTAAGTAATTTAAAATTTAAGCTTTGATAACTATGCAAAAAATATAAAACACTGACTTCTTCATCTCATTATTATTATTATTATTATTATTATTATTATTATTATTAGTAGTAGTAGTAGTAGTAGTGGTAGTAGTAGTAGTAGTAGTAGTAGTAGTAGTATTCTTTTACTATTAGTAGTGTGTGGTAGAGTGTGTTCCACAGAAGACAGAGCCTTTTATGGGGTGTGTGAACAGTTAGACTAAGTTGAGTGAGGCATCTTCCAGACCCAGGTGATGGGTGTCTGTTTCTCTTGTCTGAAATCACCTGCTACTAGTATGCAATCCCATATTTGTGTATTCCCAAGGCCCAGGGGCTCATAGGTAACAGCTGAAGCTGGCAGGGGGTGGGTGGGTGTAGTTGGAGGGCATGCCAGCCTGAGGGCTCACACCATACTCTCTCTCCCTTTCCTTCTCTCTTTTTCTCTACTGTTCTCTTTTCCTATGTTACCCATATGGTCTGTGAAGCCCTAAGTCCCTAGAGGCCTGTTAGCAACACATAAGCCCATCCCTTTGCTTTCATCCTATCTCACTGTCTCTGTGCCTGTCTCTGTTGGTCTCACTCTCTACTTCTCTCCATTCTCTTTTCTCACTGCAGTTAATTCCTGAATATACTGGTCCTCGAAAATTAATGCTATCTCTTTTTTCATAACACTGGAAGCAGATTTACAGAAAGCTCTGTTCTGGAGAACAGATAACCCCGAAAAGACTTCATTTTACAGACCCATCAATCAAACTGTTTCAAAACTGGATCATTAAAACAAAGCTGCATCACCAATCATCATCATTTGGCAAATGTTGTAGTGCTAAGCTTGTATAATTGTTATAATTGAAAACAATGTAGTGTGTCATAAGAACTTGCACAGCAAAAATACTAGTGTTGAATTAACAGCGAGATTGCTGAATTAACAGCTACAGAGTACCTACAGTGTTTATATATTTCAACTGGAATATGTAAACACTGTAAATTTTAATTCAACACTGATGTTTTTGCTGTGTGCTGTTCTTGTAATCATTATTCAAATTGCTGACATACATTCTAAATATAATTCTGGATTTAATTTGTTGTAAACTTATAAAATATATATGTTCTTAATCAACACAAGTGCATAATACACTATATTTATTTTCTTTTTTTCATAATGCAGCCCAGAAGCTTAAGAAAATCTTATATTTCTTATATATATATTTTTTTATTTGCACTTTTCCATAACAGTGAGTTTTGAAATACTTTTTATACTCAAACATTATGCACAGTATCCATTAAAAAGAATGGGTGTACAAGTCACACATTTGCAAACATGATTGAGTTGCAACTGAAGAGCACTTACAGTACACACTTCACTGAGTATTAGTACCCTCTGTTGACATATTGTTCTATCCCTGAACTGAAAGTGAAGAAAATGCGACTCAAAGTCCAAATGTCCTCACCATAACTTATTATTTATATATGACTAAGATTTTTATTCATAACTATTGTTCAAATGATTAATAAAGGACACAGAAAAGCTGGTTAGCTGGTCAGTGTTTGGAAGGATAGAATAAAAAGCTTTATAATGCTTCATATGCTTTATAATCTAAAGTAAACCCGGGGAAGCAAGTATTATATTTCCATGCCCAATTAGAAACCATAAATTTGAATTTGGACAGAAAGTGTTATAAACAGCCTTCCTACAATGGCTGGGACCATAGTGGCATTATTTATATGTGACTAAGATTTTAATCATAACCATTGTTCAAATGATTAATAAAAAGGACACAGAAAAGCAGCCTTCCTATAATGGCTGGGACCACAATTGCCATTAACACTTTTGCACTCTCCAAAAAATCTCCATGCTAAAATGCTTTAATGATTTTACTGGTTACAACTGCAGTTTTTACTCTAAAGCACACTGTTATAAAAGGGGTTATTTATTATTTCACTATCTGGTGTCAGCCAAATGAGCATGGGTTCCCTTTTGAGTCTGGTTCCTCTCAAGGTTTATAAATCGTAACAGCTCAGGCCATTTTCCCTTACCACTCTCACCCCGCTTGCTCATTGGGGATAAAATTTACAAACCTCCTTTCCAGAAAAAATAGACCAGTTTCTAAAAATGCAATAAAACTGAATTCTGTAATTTGTTATTTCACTTGAGCCTTTATTTAACAGACAAAAGGAAAAGAAAAGATGTTCAGTGTTTGCAATGACAAAATTAATTCTGTTTGTTAAACACATTTAGAAAATTAATAGCTGCAACACGCTCAAAGAAAGCAGGGACAGACACAGAATAAGACTGAAAAGGTTATAGAAGTAACACTGGAAGGTTTCACAATTAGCAGTTTAACTGGTAACAGGTGAGGTCATCAAGACTGAGTATAAAAGAAGCATCCACCAAAGGCTTAGTCTTTGCACGCAAGGATGGGTCATGGTTCACCATACTGTGCCAAAATTCATGTGAGAATTGTCAATAATATTATAATATAATATTTGCCAGGTCTATGATGACGTTCTGAGCAATTACAATATTCAGAACAAGGTGTCATTTATTGCGACTGACAACACATCCAATATGATAAAGGCATTCACTCTGTTTCCATTAATTCATATTAACAGTGAGGATGAGGAGGATGACACCTGTGATCTAGAAGTGGTCAATGTAGAAGAGGAGATTATGTATTTTCCATCAAAGAGACTATCTTGCTTTGCTCATAGTCTCCAACTGGTCGTGCATGATGCCTTAGATGATGCTGGCTCAAGAAAAAGCCTCCTGGGCAAGGTCCAGAAACTTGTCGCTTTTTGCCATAAATCTACCCATGCTACAGAGGTCCTGGAGGGAATGCACAAACTTCACCATGCTAATGTCATTGCTACAGTCATGAAGATGCTGAGGTCAGTCCTTAAAGTTCCAAATGATGTCCTTGCTGGGCTCCACTGCCCAATACAGCTATCAGCATATGAACTAAAAATCATTCAGGAACTTTGTGAGGTTTTTGAACAATTTGAGAAAGTCACAGACCACTGTCAGGCAGAGAAAGCTGTCACAAGAAGTTTGTGTCCACTTTACAAACCTCACTTGAGAGATGGAAATGCCCCAGACTCTTTTCCTACATGTAGACTCAAACAACTGCTGTCCCAATTGACACAGCCTCACATGAGCTCTCAGCTTTCTTGAGCACAACATGTTTGGCTGAGGATGCCAATCCTTTATAGTTCTGGAAGGAAAACCAAAACAGTTTCCCAAACCTAGCTGTACTTGCATGTAAATATCTGGTCATACCTGCTTCCTCTGCACCTGTTGAGAGGATATTTAGTGTTGCAGGCAAGATATTCAGACAAGAATGATGCCGCCTCAATGACGAAACATTTGAGGAACTGTTGACCATTAGATGCAACAATGTTACCCTGTAAAGTACTTTAATAAATGATCATTTCATTTACCAAAACATTGTTTCATTTGATTACTTTAAAATGAAGATATTGATAATTATTTAACATTAAGGGAATGTATGCTTAATGTTAGTGTTAGTACTTCCATTTGGAAGAAAAGCACCCCCTAGCTGGCCCGCCGGCAGGCCCACACTGCACCAACAGCAACAAGCACAATCTTTTTGTTGTAAGCATCGCATATTCTCAAAACACAATCCAAAATTGCAACTTAAAATTATTAGTTCTAGTACTGCTATGTGTATACTGATTTTTAGCCATCTACATTTAATGGTTTGCCAGAAATCACATCCTAAATAAAGTAAATAAAATGGGATCGCCCCTAGTGTTTACATACGGAACACGCCTCCTACATTTGATTAGCCCTTTAAACATATTAAATGTCCATTATGATTTCAGATTTTGTCTTAACACAATTATTTACCATCAAAGCAAATACACAAAACTATTGAACAGTTTTATCAGATATCAGTAAAATTATTTCTTTTTGTAAATTTTTATGTAAAAATCATGCGTTTTTCCACCGTAACCATTATGCAATATTCTCAACCTCTTAGCGACTACAAAAAGAAAGTTTTCACGTACAGATCTTCGTGAATATAAAGCTAAGGATGTTCCTTCTTAGATTCTGTGGTTTTGATTGGCTCAAGACTGACTCTTTTCATGACTGATGGCATTTTGCACCTATAGCACAAGTTCTGGCTGATGTTTGTTTTTAAGCCTGTCCTATCAAATCGGTTTCCGGTGTCAGTCCTGCCTTCCAAAAGTGATTGACACGTTTCTTAGCAAATAGTTATGACCCTAAGGACTACAGGAGACCAATCAGACTGGGTGTGACATGTTGCAGGAGAGGGCTGATACCCGGAAGAGTGTATGCGCTCTGGAGAGCTGTGTTTACTCAGTGCGTGTTTGCGCGTTGATTTTGTGCATTTATTTTGATTCTTACAGTCATTTTGTGTTGTAGTTAAACACTTCTGGAAACCATGATGAGAGGAGATTTACTTTGGCTGAGTTTCCTGATTAGTCTGTTTACAATTGCTGAGCTAGCATGCTAGCGTTAGCTTAGCATTGATTAGTTAGTCAATGTGTTGGTGAATCAGGAAGTGTAGAGTATGACTTGGCAAAAACACCCAATATCCATGTACACATTGCAAACCTCAAAAATAATAGCCGTTTTTTTTTTGTTTTGTTTTTTTGGTTTGTTTGTTTTTACTGTAATTTTTAATGTATATTTTGCCCTCAAATGCAACTTAAATGAAGGTAATAAAAGCCTGGAGGTGAACGAATGTCTGGGTCCAAGTGTCTTCTTCAATTTAACCCCTGAATGATCACTGTGCAACATGTAGAACTTCAGAAAACTACTGTTCTAGCACAGTAGTACAAATCGTTTATAAAAATTAACTTGAACTTGGATCTGCAGTAAGAGGTTAAAAGTATCACATTCTCACTGATATGTGATAAGAATGAATTTCTCTGAATTGAAATGAATTCAATTCCACTTCCTGTAATTCCAATTCAAATTTCATTTAACATCCTGTAGGGTGGATATACCATTCATAATATCAGGAAAAGATTCAGTGAGATAGGTAATTTCTTGCTGCACAAAGGTCAAGGGTATTAATATGCATAACCAGCATTTGAGAAACTATCATGCTACTGAGATGGACATAGCCACTTGGTCTCAGGAGTACTTTGGAAAATCATTGTCACTTAACACAGTCCACTACTGCATCCACAAGTCCAATCAAGCTGAAATTTGGCAAGCTGCATTTTTGTGCAAGACAATACTTATCATAATTGTGTATGACCTATCTGAGTAAATAATCAGACACTGGGGGCAGCATTCATGTATCCAAACTTTAATCAAGCATATCTCACTCTACATTTTACCTGTAGGCATGTAACTTGACCCATATCCTGCAATACAGGTCCAAACAACTTGACATTGCATATGTTTTCAAAAAATTGATAATATTTTCTCATTTGCCAGTTGTTTTAAAATAGCATTTTTGGAACTAGCCCTTGAATTTTCATCCAATTACCTAAAAAAAGCCTATACAAAGTTTGGTTCTCTGGAGACAGAGAGTCAGGACCTTATATCATTGTGTCACCAGATCCAGATGTCCATGAAGAAAGAACAGTATAAGATGTTCCGAACATTTAATCATATCTACTCTAACAGTGTCCTCCTACACACAGAACAATTAATCAAGCATGGTCTAGCTACGACCACTAATGATTAATAATTCTTCACATTCCTCCCTTTTTATCATACCCATGATAATAAAAAAGTAAAAACTAGAATTAAAGTACTACAACAGTGTAAACATCAGTAAGTAAGCTAAGGCTGTTTTTGCAAGTAAAGCACTCTGACGTCTTTAGCAAGCAAAAAAAAAAAAAAAAAAAATCCGTCCAAGTAATAGTAAAAGGTTGTAGACGTCATAAACGTAGAGTATCTTAGAAATATAAGCCCATGGGTCAGAGTCGTCTAGTTCTGCATTATCATAGTCGTGGTCATGTCTGGATTGTAGTACCTGGCCAGGATAGTTCTCATTACCACTTTTAGCTGTAACTGAGAAATACTGTCCTGCCACCAGTCCTTCTACAGACTTAACAATGCAGCTCTTTATCAGGCATATAAAGCAGGGAATCAAAAGTAGAATCAGGATTATAACAACACCAGTGGGGACACAAACTGCTAGAATCCATGTCTCCCATTCTCCTAGCACAGCATGCAACCATGAAAACCATGAGTCATCCTTCTCCTCTGGGTTATGCACAGCTGCATGCATGTGATCAATTATGCTAGTGAGGTTATCATGTGAGTTAGGAATATAAAAACATGTTGTGCCGAGAAGTTTACACACTCCACCTTTCTCTGTGAGTAAGGAGTCGAGAGTCAGTCAATGCTGGATAACTGCTGTTCTAAGGGCATTAAGCTCATTGTCAACTGATTGTAAGGCTGATTCAGTTTCAGGACCTATTTCCTTTTTGTGTAAGATCGCTAGGGCACACACCAAATTACCTTCACACTGGGTAAGCGCTTTTTTGGGGTGCAAGGGCCTATGCTCTGGGAGAATTACATTTAACGTTTTCTTCTCCATCTTCTTCAAAATCATCAATACCAGTGAGAAGTGCCAGGCTCTGGACTGTAATGGTTAATGTGACCTTCTGATATAGGTCAGAAAATACTTTACCAATAGCACAATAATAGACACCTTTATCTATGAGACTGACTGGGTCTGTAACTACTGTGGCACTACTTGGGCCTTGTTTTGTTATTGAGAACCTGCTACCAGTCTTAGGTGTGTCTCATTCGGTGGTGGCTATGACCAAATGCCAGTCCTCTGGCCCACATGGGTCCATGCAGATGTATTTATCATTGTACAGATAGTTGTCTACAGGCTTCCCTTCATGATTCACAAAGGGCCAAGGGTTACCTAAGGGCCACATAAGGCCACCATCAGGATCCTGAGGAAATCTCCCATAATTTTATTTGGGGTCCTCACATTCTATAAATGGACATGTCACTCTATCAGGGCAACAACTAGGGCAATGTGTAGAATGCCTAAACAATCTACAAACCGGTATGATTGGGATCAAGCTACTGCTTACCGTCCACCCTACAGCAACAGTCTGTCAAAGAACTTTGTTGTGTTGGATGTGACCTAAAGAAGTTCCGTCATCTAAAACACCTAGTTCTGTCACCTAAGTCAGCTAGATACCATACACTAGCGAATGTGCATTCAGGGTGTATTCATTCTGCTACCACTATATGATCAATATTATTAATCAATATGTCTGTGACCCAATTAACCCCTTGGTCTCTTTCTATCTTGTCTTTCCAGCTGAGAGGTCTACCCCCTGGATCACCCGTATTGTCCGACACTACTCCTGCGATTCATGAGTTAATATCTGTCACAGGGCAAGCTACCAAATACCACTTGTACCAGGAATGAGGTTCACCACTAGGTATAGTTAAATAATATGATGAAAGGTACAGCATGTTATTGAGTAGTGTGAAGTATAGGTGTTGTATGTGTCATATGAGGTGTATGTGTTGCGCATGTGGTGTGAGGTGTTGCTCGTGTTCGTTGGTCCTCCTAGAGGCCTCTTGATTGCAGCGTTTTAATCTTTTGGTGGTTGAAGTCACTCCAATGATTCTGGAACCCTTCTCTAGTGACTTGCGTGCACCCATGTGACCCTGATGCTGACCTTTACTGCAGAATGTGTGGAGAGTTGCACTTGAAATGGTCCTGACCACCTGGGCTTATTCCAGCATGTCCTTCAGATGTTCTTCACCACCACCCAGTCAACGGGATTCAGAGCATGCAATGGTTCTGCTGCTGGGATTGGCAATGCCTCCTTTACAAGCTTAGGGACAGATTTCTGAGCAGAGGACAAGGTTGTACAATATTCAAGCATCATATCATCACACAGTTTTGGTGCTGGTGCATGTACGGGTCCAATTCCCGTATTTGGAAGTCGCACAAATAGTATTTCACAAGGACTCAAACCATATTTTGGTCTGACTAGCATGCACATTTGCATTAGCACAATAGGGAGAACCTTAGTCCACCCTAAATCTGTCTCCTCACAACACTTGCTTAGTTTATTCTTCAAAATGCCTGCTCATTTCTCTCTGCTCGTTGTCAAGTTGTCTCGGTGGGGCAAAGTCTGAGTCTGGGTTGACCTGTAACATAGCACACTGAGAAACAGATGAGGGCCCTGCCTGTCGTCTCTCTCTCTCTCTTTTATGTGCCTACCCCTGCCAGGCTCCAAACGCTTTCCAGTCTGCTAAAAACTTTGTTTTATTTTTCACATTATTACTGTTTTTTTTTTATCCTTTCTCTTCTAAACTCCCTTTTTAAGCTTCTAACTGTCTAACACTAAACCTTCCTTTTTCAGATAAGCCACATTCTTTCACTCATGTATCAAACTGTCTCACACTGCATTCACCATAATTCACTCTCATAAATTTTATGTTAGTTCCATCAAAGCTACATTTTACCACAAGCGATTAATTTGTATGCTTTTTACTCTTAGAATTTCCCATCTTGAAAGTATGCTTATTCAGAGATTTACAAGCATGCAAAGTAATAGAGCAAGCAAATGAAAAACTATATGGATGAGTCCAGACTCTTCACTTCTTTAATAAAACAGTGTTAGGATACACAGTGTTATGTGATTTTCAAAGGCAATGGGTCAAAGATAAGGTGCCTTTTTTGGTGGCTACAACGCGTCACAAGTTGCGCCGTTACCCAGTAACGCAGAGGGACTCAGGTAAGTGATCATTAAATTGCCGCTTACAACTTAACAACTTGCCGTCGTCCCACTAGGATATGCCCATCAACATAAACCTCCAATTTTCTTGAAAAACTGGAGCAAAATATCCCTACAACCGTCACTGAAGTTGAGTTCCCAGAACTCTGTTTTGAGCCCAAGTCTCTATATCATTGACTCAATCCTAAGACACATCACACAACTGCTTCCAAATTCGAATCACTAATACAATTGTCTCTTAAAATTTTCCATATCTATCCATTAATATATTTTGGAATAATTGATGGTTCCTACCGGTATTTGGTGGACAGCAGCGGTGTATCAGACTCATTGGATACAACAATAGAGAAGGGATTTATTATAAAGAAAGGATAGCATGCAGATAGCTGGAAATTGAGAGTGTTCTGGAGTGTCTTCCTTGTATGAGGTATATATACAGAAATGTGTGTGTGTGTGTGTGTGCGTGTTTGTGTTAGGTGTGTGTAGGAGACCCTGAGTCTTAGTCCAGTTGCTGGGTAACAACAAGGTCATCTTTGAGTGTATGTGTGTGTCTGCAAGATACAAAGTTTGGCTCTCTGGAGACAGAGAGTCAGGAGAGTCAGAGAGTGTGTCACCAGATCCAGATGTCCATGAAGAAAGAATAGTATAAGATTTTCAGAACATTTAATCATATCTAGTCTAACTGTGTCCTCCAACACGTAGAACAATTATTAAAGCATGGTCGAGCTATGACCACTAAAAATTAATAATTCCTTTACAGTAAACAGCTGTGAGTTAATTTCTTGAATTTCTTGCCCTCTTAATGTGTTTGAGAACATCAGCTGTGTTGTGAAGAGGTAGAGTTGGTATACAGTGAATAGCCCTATTTGAGTAATGTTCTAATCCATATTATGGCAAGA
>JAOVVH010000038.1:106185-119134 GCA_028566435.1 Scorpiodoras heckelii
ATTATAAGGCGCACGTCCGATTTCTGGGAAAATTTTAGGCTTTTAGGTGCGCCTTATAGTCCGGAAAATACGGTACTAATAAATGAATAATTAGTCGTAATTTAAAGGACCTTGTTGGAGTTTGCTTTATAATCCCTAGGGCTATAGTCATTGCTCTTGTAGGAGCTTTGCACACATTTAACAAAAGACAGAAATCAAACTAATTGAAATCATGAGTAGCACTGTAAATGAATATGATTATAAGATCCATTTGTGCCAGCTAAAGAAATTATAACAATGTATTTTGTACCTCTCACATTTGGAGCAGCTATATGATTTATGGGGTTCTTCTGCTGTCTGGAATTTCAATAACTGACATAAATGCACCTCTACCTTCTTCTGACTTCCATCTCTCAGCACCTTGTTTGTTTTTCTCTCTGATCCAAGAGAAATGGTCTCGAGCAAAAAAATAGAATCAGAAACAACTTGCACAATTAACATCCAGGTGCTCAGCAGTAGCCTTAGTGCCTAAGCTCTGCATCCTGATTGCAAACCAGTTCACCAACCCTCGAGGATCATAGGAAACTTATTCACTCATTGCTTTTCCTTCTTTCTGAGGTCTTGAATCCAGGAGAAGAGTTTATCTGGAGACCACTCATGGAGTAATGATTTTTTCCCAAAAATGACTTCTGATATCTTAGCATAAATATTAGCATCCTACAGTTAGCTATGGCTTTGGTACTGTTAGTGGTGATTCACATGTTTTCCATTGTGTTCATGAGGATTCCCTCCCACCTGGCATAGAACATAATTATATGTATGCATATGAATTTGTGTGAGTGTCAGTTTGGGCACAGCAGGATTTATTGTCCAGTTTAAGTGTGTTTATATGTCCAGTGTTTTTGGGCTGGACTTTCAATCCACCATGACCTTGACTAATGGTAACTGAAGATGAATAAAATACTTGGATTTCTATCATTTGGACTTTGAAATCCAGATCAACATGGCATTATGTATTTCCATAAGTGGAGCAAAAATATGGTGATGGTGCATAATCACCTAGTGAAGAATTCAGGCTGTGGGAAAGATGAGTTCTGCTTAGTTTTACTAATAAGGTAGACAGAATTCAATCAAGCCCTAAGGGAAGACATTCAAATGGTCAAAGGTCGTGCCTCCTCTGCTGCTCTCTGCCTAGTTATCAATCTCAGAGTAGGACACAATCCCTCTCATTTTCTTTCATTCCTTCACACAACCTGACTCCTTTTCACATATGAGTATGGGCACAAAACCCATATATGCACCTAATACTTTAAATAGAAACCTTGAATTGAAAAATTATATTAACACAAAACCACACACTAAGAAAACACAGTTTGAAAGCCTTAATGCTTTTTTCTTTATCTTTAGATCTTGACTCATGTTTAAGACCCCAAATCCAAACCAACCACCATAAATGCACAAGTACAGAAGCAAAAGGATACCACTGGCACTCTCAACAAAAATTCAACATAAAATGAATCCCAGTACTTTCAAATTTACCCGTCATTTTGTTTGTCCATCCCAAGGCCACATCTGGCTCTAATAGCTCTACTTATTTTCACCATCTGCCTCTTTTAAGATTCCATTAGGACTTTCATCTTCAGACACAATTTGTTGGAGATACCTACCTTATTTAGACTTACTGGCTCTCCCTGTAGCTGGTGCTTGTGTACTGAATGTATGAGTCCCACAAAATCATTGTGCCCTTTCTGGAAAACATGGGCATAGGCTGGAGAAGGACCTTTTGGTTTAGTCACATTTTTGCCTTTTGCCTTTAGAGGAAGCCTCTTAATTACCAAATCAAAGGTCCACAGAAGGCATTAAGTTTTGAGAAGCCATGTTCACCAGCCTTGCCCTTTGATCAATAAAATACTGGGTTGCAGAACTGATATTTGAACTATTCTCTAAATTGAAACATCAGGGTTTTTTTTATGTGTTTGAGTTTGTTATTGCCCCAAAACAATATATTGTGCTGGTTTATTCATATGATGCTACAGTAAATGTTAATAAAGATTTCTGCTTGATTTTCTCTTGCAATAACCTCAAATATACCAGCTCATTAAATGACTCATAACCAGCCAAGGACTGCAGAGAAAGGATCCTAATCTTCCCTGAAAGAAAGTATATTTGACTTGATTATTTGAAGTAAACTGGGGTCAGACAGTGTCAGTTAGGGTCCTTGCCTGTGATTTTCAAGTGAGTTCATTCTGTCAGATTGTGTCTCTGTGTTATTTTCTGCTATTATACCGAAAGCCTTTACTAAGCACCATAGAAAGGCTGTGTTCTATGTTTGTCACAAATGTAGTCTTAAATGTAGCTGAAAAAACCCTGCAGTGTTTACGTTGTACATGATAAGGACTATGTGTCTGTGTATATGTACTGTATATACACTATATATACTGTAGTCCATATGTTTCTCGACATACTATGTTAGTCCCCTTTATTCTGTTCTCTAATGGTCAGGACCACCACAGACCAGGTACTATTTGGCTGGTGGATCATTCCCAGCACTGCAGTGACACTGATGTCGTGATGGTGTGTTAGTGTGTATTGTACTGGTGTGAATGGATGAGACAGTGTTGCTGGAGTTTTTAAACACTTCAGTGTCGCTGATAGCCTGAAAATAGTTCACCAACCAAAAATGTCCAGTCACCAGCATCCAGTAGGCAGCATCCTGGGAGCACTGATGAAGGATTAGAAGATGACTAACACAAACTGTGCAACAACAGATACTGTCTCTGACTTTACATCTACAGGGCGAAGTAATATGGTGGATGTGTCTCATAGAGTGCACAGTAAGTGAACACAGTGTTTTAATACTCCAGCAGCACTGTTGTGTCTGATCCACTCACACCAGTACAACACACAATAACACACCACCACCAGGTCAGTGTCACTGCAATGCAGTGTGGGGGTCCTGACCATTAGAGAACAGAGTGAAGGGGACTAACAAAGTAGGCAGAGAAACAGATGGACTATATTTTGTAATTGTAGAACTACAAAGTGCATCTACACGGTAAGTGGAACTGAGAAAATGGACAATGAGTGTAGAGAAAAGGAGGTGGTCATAAGGTTATGACTGATCAGTGTTTGTGGCAACAGCACAATGCATAAAATCATTCATATGCAGATCAAGCTTCAGTTAATGTTCACATCAAATATCTGAATAAGGAAAAGTTGTGATAACTGACTTTCTTTGTGGCATGCTTGTTAGTGCTAGACGCACTGCTTTATTTCTGCAACTGCTGATATCCTAGAATTATCATACACAACAGTCTTTACAGTTTACACAGAATATTGCAAAATACAACAATTATTGAGTGAGCAACAGTTAGTACAAATATGTATTAATGTTTCACTCACTGTCCACTTTATTAGGAATGTGTGTACATCCATACAGTTATCTAAACAACCAATCATGTAGGACCTTTTTTTTATTAAAGCCTAAATGACATTATGCTGAACAACTCCAAACACTAACACATATTTACACAACACCTGAAAGTGTGATGCATCATAATATATTATTTACTCATTACACTTATTAAAACACACAAATTCTTGACCATATTTACATCATGCTTGGCTCAATTCTTTATGCATATGATAAATGATCTAGGTTTACACATATGGTTACTTTATTTGAATGTAAATGGTCATGAGGAAATGGCAGTATACACCAATATTTTTATGTCTTGTATGGACGTACACAGAACAAGAACACTTCAGAATGTGACTTCATCAACTAGGTTCAAAACCATGAATTAATCTTGATGCTTTCTTAATGAAAGCCTTATTTTATAATAATATTGAAATAAAAAATAAAAATGAAATAAAATAACTGCCACATTGTTGACAGCTGCTGCCAATACATAGCACCTCTGGTGATATCACCAAATTAACACAAAAATCAAAAGTAGGTCAACAGCTTCTAATTATGTTGATAATTGATTAGTCTGTCAATTATGTTTTTGATAAATGATCATTTGTATTTTTTTTATTTTGTAGCATTCAAACCCTATGTGCCTATGAGATGGTAAAATCTATTTTTGTGACCCTTTTTCTTCATGTTAGACATTACCCTTTCTGATCTCCTTGATAGACACAGCCACAGATGGACACAACACTAATCGAATACCAAAATTGAACCATGCATGTTCTATGCAAGAAGTGATGCTTTTGAACCTTAGACATAAAAACTGCGGTGTGAAGCACTCTCCCGAATCACATAAAACAATTATCTAAGTTCCAAATTTAAACAAAGTGTTGGTTTGACACTCCCCAGTCTCTGGCCAATTTATGACATCCTGGGAGCTTCAGTAGACCAGCCCCATGCACAGGCAATTTTAATGGGTTTCTGTTTAACCCTCAAGAAATTCCAAAGGACCATAAATTATCCCTAAAAAGTGACACAGAGACCCAGAAACCTGTTCCAAATATAGGGTATCGAGTTTTTCAGAATTCTCAGTGACTCCAGATTGAAGAGCTCCACATGCACAATTGGACAATATAAAAATCATGTCAATACGTTGTACTGTCCCTGAGCTATACTTTCAGAAAGTTGACAGTGATTCTTCTATGAACCCACAGTGGCCCATATCATTGGAAATGAGAAGTGTTGTCTCCACTAGTACTTACATAAGACAAGATTTGAAATACTTATAAAATGCTCGTATCAACTAGATGAGGCACTTGGAATGATACATTGTTTGCTGCTTATATATACAAATATATATACTGCTTATATATACAAAAATAACTCAACACCACAATTGAGGGATCATATTTTTTTTACTAAGCAACGCAACTATTGTTAATTTTCTCAGGTTTTTTTTATATTTACACTCACTGTCCACTTTAATAGGAACACCTATTCACCTGACAGTTTTTAAATTTGCTTGATTTGAAGTCCCCATGATAATTAAAAAAATCATCAGGTGAAAAGATTGCAGTTCCCTGATATATATAGGACATACATGTAGTCTCATACAGTACATGCAGCATGTCACCACAATGACAGTAAAATTCCATGCCAAATAACAGGATCTACATTTAGCTGCCATTTATCCCACCAATTGTGAATAGTTTTTGGAAATAGGACTGTAGCAATGACAAGGTCGGAAGATGGATTGGGAAACTCAAGAAAGCTTTATTCTGGCTCTTATAATACAAAACCAGCTTTTCAGTCTTTTACTTTCTCAGCTCTCTCAAGCTCTCTTGCTCCTCTCTCTCATGCGCCTTCCTCTGCTTGCTCTTTAACCCTGCGCTCACTACACACACAAACACACACACACACACACACACACACACACACACACACACACAGAGAGAGAGAGAATAGGAAGGAAACAACAGGTAATTAATAAAGGGACATAAGGAGCCGGTGCGGTTGCAGCCTCCCCCACCCTGGCAGGAGAGGAAGTCTGCCACAGCCATCTGTGCACCCGGTCTGTGGATCACCTCCAATTCGAAAGGCTGGAGGGCTAGATGCCAATGGGTGATCCGGGCATTGGCATCTTTCATGCGGTGGAGCCAATGGAGTGGGGCATGAACCAAACAGAGGGTGAAGGGCTTCCCCAGCAGGTAGTAGTGGAGGGTGAGGACCGCCCACTTAGCCAGGCACTCCTTCTCTATGGTGCTGTACCTCCGCTCTCGGTTCACCAGCTTCTGGCTGATGTACAGCTCAGGGTGCTCCTCCCCCTCCACCACTTGGGACAAAACGGCCCCCGGCCCTCTGTCTGATGCATCTGTCTGCAACAGAAAAGGAAGAGAGAAGTCAGGAGAGTGCAAAATAAGGCCCCCACAAAGTGCTGCTTTTACCTAGTTGAAAGCCTGCTCAGAATGCTCTGTCCACTGGACCGTATCTGGTTCTCCCTTTTTAGTAAGACCAGTCAGAGGGCTGGTGACATCCGAAGAGTTGGCTATAAAGCGACGATAATAGCTAGCCAGCCCTAAGAACTATCTCACCTCCTTTTCTGTCCTAGGCCGCGGCAGGTCGCAATCGCTGTGGTCTTATCAATTTGGGGCCACACCTGCCCATGGCCCAAATACTTTACCTCCACCCACCCAATTGTACACTTCTTTGGGTTAGCAGTGAGCCCCGCATGGCTCAGCGATTTCAGGATGGCCCGTAGATGTTGAACGTGCCGTGGCCAATTGTTACTGAAGATGATTATAACGTCTAGATAAGCCGCGGCATATGGGCTATGCGGACGCAATACCCTGTCCATTAATCGTTAGAACGTAGCAGGAGCCCCGAATAACCCGAAGGGAAGTGTCACAAACTGATGTAAGCCGAACAGTGTGGAGAAAGCCGTTTTCTCATGGTATAAGGGAGTCAAGGGGTTCTGCCGATATCCCTTGGTTAAGTCCAGTGTCGAGTAAAAGCGAGCTGCACCTAACTGATTGAGCAGTTCGTCAATGCGAGGCATGGGATATGCGTCAAATTTAGACATCGCGTTGACTTTACAATAGTCCACACAGAAACGAACAGCCCCGTCTGGCTTGGGAACCAAGACAACCGGGCTGCTCCATTTGCTGTGGGACTCCTTGATTACTCCCATATCAAGCGTGGCCATGAGCTCCTCCCTGACCACCTTTTTTTTGTTATGTTCAGAGAAACGATAGGGACATCTAATAGCCCTGGGGGCGTTTTGATGTGGTGCTCTATGAGGTCAGTGTGCCCGGGCAGAGGAATTCCTCCTAGATCTTTGCAACCTCAGTGGCTTGGGAGGAGGAGAGGTGGCTGTCAGTTGGGACCAGAATAAATGCCTTTGCTAATTTAATTGTTGGTTCCGGTTCCAGCTCATCCATCTCAGGAACCATTGTTGCCAGTGTCGCTGATTCAGCCCCCCCACCATAGTTTTAGGAGGTTGACATGATAAATTTGGCGTGCTCTCCCCGTCCATATTCCCCACCTTATAGTCAACGTCCCCGACTTGCCGTGTGACCTCAAATGGCCCTTGCCACTTTGTGAGTAATATGGAGCTCGACGTGGGCAGTAATACGAGTACTTTATATCCCGGAGTGAAACTACACATCTGAGCACCTTTGTTATACAGCCGGGACTGACATTCTTGAGCCTGCAGCAAATTCTCTTGTGTTAGAGCACCCAATGTGTGAAGTTTTGCTCTCAGGTCAAGAACGTACTGAATTTCATTTTTGCTCTTTGAAGGTCCCTCCTCCCAATTTTTGCTCACGACATATGCCGCAAGGTCTACGTCTGTAGAGCAGTTCCAATGGAGAAAACCCCGTGGAGGCTTGTGGGACCTCTCGTACTGCAAACAAGAGGGGATCAAGCCACTTATCCCAATTCTTCGCGTCCCTGTGCACAAACTTACGAAGTATATTTTTAAGCATATTATTAAATTGTTCAACCAGCCTATCTGTTTGTGGATGGTAAATGCTGGTATGAATTGATTTAATCCCTAATAGTTCATACAGCTTGTGAAGTGTTTGTGACATGAACATAGTGCCCTGGTCCATCAGGATCTCTTTCGAGATCCCGACCCAGGAGATTACACTGAAGAGTGCCATCGCAAAACTGCGTCCTGATATGTTGCAAAGCGGCACGGCTTCCAGGCATCACATTCTGTAATCCACAAGGACTAACACAAAGCGGTAGCTGCGTGCTGACCATTCTAATGGCCCAACAAGGTCCATGCCAATTCTTTCAAATGGAACCTCGATTAATGGAAGAGGGCACAATGGCGCTTTTGAGGTGGAAAAGTGTCTTATCCTGTCCTAAATGTGCTGCCATAGGATTATAATGAGCCGCCTGGAATACCATTTCCCGACGGCTCTTGAGAACCAATGACTGGGTGGCAATTTCTTGAGATTGAGTGTCCTGCATCACTCTGTAGAGCCTATCTTTAATTACGGTGAGGTACGGGTAGGAGAGTGTAGAGTGGGGGAAAATTCCTGGAGTGAGGGGGGGAGTAGGCCCCACTTCTGGCTCCGTGTCAGGTTGACGCTGAGCTGATGTCGACGACGAAAACTCTGCTTCTCCCGTGAGCGCTGCACCGCTTCCACACCGCACTATATTTGTGCAAGATCCATCAACTCAAATTCCCCTCAACAGTTTAGCAAATCCTGGCCAATTGGAACCCAGAATTAGTGGATGGGAGAGTCAAAGACTAACCGCCGCCTCAATGCTATGCTTTTCTCCCCTAAACATTATTGTGACAGGAACTACAGGATAATCGTGAATATCCCCATGCACACATTTAGCCTTCACGTTTCCCATCACCCATTGTGCATTTCTCCATGCCCCTCCTTGAACCAGGCTTTGGTGAATCACTGGTTGACTACAGCCTGAATCCACTAAGGCCTGGTGGGTACACCTTTGTACACTTACCAGTATTCTGCACGTCCCAGCTCGATAGGGGGCGGCCTGCGACACATTGAGGATCCAGACCACTGTGCGACCTCCATCATGGGGCACTGGCCCTGGAAATGCCCAGGGTCCCCGCAGCGCTAGCAGCCCAGCCCAGGTCTCCTACTGGCACCCATGGGGGAGAATTCCAGCACCTGTGGGAAAAACACAGGAGGAACAGGGGAGGGCATGGTAACTCAGTCTCGGGCATGTGGGGTTGGTTTTGGGGGAGTTGGCCCCTGCCATGGTACCCGGACCGGTGGGGAAGTGGTTGGAGCAAAGGGTAGGGGAGAAAAGTGAGAGAGAGGGAGAGAAAAAGAGGTAGGGGAGGAGAAATGGTGGGGGATTCTCCCATCCCCAGAAATGCCAACACATGCATCCTCCAGAAATGCCATCCTCCACCAATGTGACAGCCTCTTCCAGCAACGCAGGGCGGTGGCACTGGACCCACTCTGCTGTTTCCGCTGGCAACTTGGCAATGAATTGCTCCAGCACTACCTGCTCTATGACCTCCTCAGCATTGTGGTCCCCCGCGAGAACCACCTCCGGCAGGCGTCATGCAGCTGCTGGGAGAAAACGAAGGGCCGGCTGGCCGTGGCATACTCCAGTGAGTGGAAGCATCTCCTATGTTGTTCTGAAGATCAGCCAACCCGCTGCATGATCGCCCGCTGCAGGACTGGGTATGCCAGCATGCTGGCGGCCAGCAGCTGGTGAGTGGCGAGTTGGGCCTCCCCTGACAGGAGCGGAAGGAGACAGGCGGCACTGATCCTCATGCCAGCTCCACACCTCTGCAGACCACTCTAAGAGTTTGAGGAAATCCTCCGTGACGTCCTGGGGCCCCATCTTGGGTAGTGTCAGGGAAGGCGCGGATGTCAAGGCTGCCGCGATGGAGGCCGGGGTAACTGGAGTGTCCTGCAGCCTCCTGCTAATACTAACTATGCTAATGCTAATGATGCTAATGCTAATTATGCAAATGATAGCTATGCTAATTCTAATCATGTTAATGTTAACTATCCTAATGGTAATCATGTTAATGCTAACTATGCTAATGCTAACTATGCTAATGCTAATCATGCTAAAGCCAACTATGCTAATGCTAACCATGCTGATGCTAACAATTCTAATGCTAATCAAGCTAAACCAACTATGCTAATGCTAACCATGTTAATGCTAACAATTCTAATGCTAATCATGCTAATGCTAACTATGCTAATGCTAATCATGCCAATGTTAACAATGTTAATGCTAATCATGCTAATGCTAACTAGGCTAATGCTAATCATGCTAATGGTAACCATGCTAGTACAATGTTCATGCTAATGCTTACTATGCTAATGTTATTGATGCTAATACTAATGACAGTCATGTTAATGCTAATCATGCTAATGCTACCTATGCTAATGGTATCTATGTGAATCCTAACCCCTGTTAACTTTGGCATTAGCATTGAGCAGAGTCTACCACTGCTTCTCTGCAATCACACTCGCATTTTCTTCAGGAAATGCACCTCTCTAGTTAGTGTGATTGCAGTAGGCAATCACACTATTGCAGTGGTGGAAAGTAATGACGTAAATGTAATTCGTTACTGTACTTAAGTAGTTTTTTCGTGTATCTGTACTTTACCCGAGTATTTTTATTTTGGAGGACTTTTACTTTAACTTCACTACATTTCAAGTCAAATATTTTACTTTTTACTCCACTACATTATAAGAAATCTGTCGTTACTTTTGTCTTGTGCGTACATAAAAAAATATTACATTTCAAAATGAAAGAAGAACGTAATCACACCAATCAGGTTACAGAGTGCACACTTTTTAAGTGCCAGCGGGAGTGCAAAAGGAAGAAAATGGATGAAAACCCAAACTTGCCATAGCACCCCTGGGGCTATTTAAGTGACTTTTTAAATACATGAGAAGAAACAGGAGTCATTCCTTTTTAAGTGCCTTCTCTGCCTACCTCATCCCCATAAGATTGGTTCTTACGAGAACCTCCCCATCCAATCTAAGGAAACACGTAGAAGTAAGGCATTTTCATTCGGGTCATTTTCTGTAAGTAAGTTAATCTAACAGCAGCTCAATTTCTTTGTGTGTGTTGTTAAAATAGATGATCATTGTATGTATAGCTAGTTAGTAAGCTACCAAACTGCGGTTAATCCAGTCGCCTTTCTCCAAAACACGGTTAAACTAGCCGCACGTTTAAAGTGTGTGCGTGTATATTTCAGATGTAGCGGTAAAAGTCACAACGCACAGATCAGCTAATGGCCTTTGGGCTGGAAGGAAAAGTCACCGCGTTATATAATAAATATTTCTAATAAGTATTCCATAAAACCAACAGATACCAGTTCAGAGCTTATCACACTACATATGTATGAATTATGAAATTATTCTACTGTACAGATTTTAAGAAAATCACATCCAAAGTCTCTATTAGGTTTGTGTATTTTGCTGATTACTGATATTAAACACATTATAAAATGGCCATTTCTAATAAGTATTCCATAAAACTAATACTTCTCAGTTCAGAGCTTATTACTCTACATATATATGAATTATCAAATGATTTTACTGTACAGATTTTAAGAAAATGGGATCCAAAATCTCTATCATAAGTGTATTTTGCTGATTTTAAACACATTATAAAATGCCCATTTCTGATAAGTAGTCCATAAATCCAATACATATCAGTTCAGAGCTTATCACACTACATATGTGTGAATTATCAAATTATTTTACTTTACAGATTTTAAGGAAATGTCATCCAAAATCTCTATCATTTCAAGCATTGGTAATGCACAACCGAAGGCTGCATTAAAGACTCAAGCCATTTTATCTGTTTCCATTTGCCATGTAGGTTAAGTTAGTTGTTTTAGGGTAGTTCATAGTATTTGGAGCTTTCAGCTAAATGCTCTGCTAATTAATGTTAAAATGTAAGGTTTGCGAAATGGAGGACCCGTTAAACACATTTGCATTTTATAGTAATTAGCTGACTTTTGATTCCATTATCTGCTTTTTAGTGGTGTCTTGTACTGTAAAAAGAGAGACTGGATGACTAGTCCTAGCATGTAGCTGCACTTTGAGTTCACACAAACTGTACATGAGTTGTACAGAATTGTATTGGTCAATATTCATAATCAGTGATTGGACACTGACACTGTTCCTATTCAACTTCTGCTTTGGTTAATTGTTTTACACATTAAAGCATTCAATTAATGTCAGGGCCTATTAATGTATACAAATATCTCTGATATACATGTGGTTTTTTGTAAAGAGAACGGTATTTAACTAAAGCAGTTTATTGCATGTTTTCATGTGATGGTGCTTGTGTGCATCTGACTTTAATAAAACATTTAATTTAAAAAATCCTTTTAAATGTAATTAGAAGTGATTTTTAAATAAATACTTTTACTTTTTTACTTTAAGTACATTTAGAGGCATGTACTTTTATACTTCTACTTGAGCAAAATGTTTTAATCATACTTCAACTTATAATTAAGTAAATCTTTTACAGTATTACTAGTACTTTTACGTAAGTAAGAAACTTCTTTACTTCTGCCACCTCTGCACTATTGTTATCCAAAAGTATTATTTTTTATTAATCATTATTATTCTTCCCGTTTTTTTGTCTGTGAATTGTTTTGAGCAGCTTTTAGATATCGACACGGGACAAACTCCCAAACGATCGGCTTCGGTTGGGAATTGACCACTTGTATAAGGCTTGCAGAAATGTTCATCCGTTCATCCGCTACACTCTTTTTTCTGCCATCCGCTTTAAATGGGCTTTTGCTTTAAAACAGCTGTAACTCGGTCAATTTTGGAGCTACGGCCACAAAAATCGGCATGGTCGGACCCATCATATGAAATTACAGACAACTGACACTCATCCTTCTCTTTCTATCACTCTTTTCTCTCTCTCCATTCATTTCAATGTTCTCAGCCTAGAGTGGGTGATGTCATCGCACTGTGTGAGAGAAACGGCATAAATCAGATTTTCTCTGAACAAACTCCTGTAAAATCCTTATAGGTTCACCTAGAAACTCCATTTAAATTTTAGAATGTAGAGATACTTCCCCTCTTGGAAACTGTAAAGTTTCTCTTTAATTCATTAAATTTTTCCAGAGATATGAGGACTTGTTTGGCACTAGGCATCTGAAAATGTCCCTTTCACTTACATGTTAAATTTGGAAAAATCTGAGCAGGCGATTTCTAATTTTTCGTGTGTGTTTAAGTCATCATAAATCAGACATTTTTTGGTCCATCCACAAAAATTTTAGATCACAACGATCAGCAAGGTATCCTCTCTCTCACGGTTTATTCGGTCTTATGATAGATTAAAAATTCACAGAGTTTTTTTGGACTGTGTTTAACACTACGGGGACGACGGTGACGAATAATTTCGTAAGGCAGATTCTCCGCTCCGTAGCCCAGTCCCCTGCTGTGAGGCGATTAAGGTCCATTGATTTGGTAATGACGCTGAGTGTGTTTGAATCACTGACCCCCACATTTACAGAAACGTGTAAAATACTGAAGCTGAAGTCTAGCCAAACGCAAACGCATGTCT
>JAOVVH010000038.1:122796-133856 GCA_028566435.1 Scorpiodoras heckelii
TGATTTTAGCAAATGGCTGCAATGAAGCAAAGAGTGAAAAATTTAAAGGGGTCTGAATACTTTCCGTACCCACTGTAGATGGGGATCATGTCTATACATTTGTGAAATCACTCAATCATCTTCACATCCTCCTTGCTATCAATGCAGAGCATCATTTTACTGCACCTGCCCTCCTGAAAGTCTTTTAGAAAGGTGTCTCTAAACATAGCATTGTGTCTTGATGCAGTGCCTTACTATCACTTAGACACATTGACAGCCTGTGCAAGGATTCCCCACCTCATCCCAATATCTTTGTCTTTCACTGTCGCTTAAATCCTTTCCTCCCTTTTTTCTTTTTTTGCAATGTTCTTTTCCTGCAGCATTTCCATCTCTGAACCACCTGATTTGTCTGCGATTCCTGACAGAGTGGCAAGAGCTGGACATGCCGAGCTCCCTCATTAGAGAGAGAGTGCAAGCCATCATGTCTGACATGATACTTACCAGTCAAAATATCCCTTACAGCCTGTCATGCATATCATACAACACTGTGTAACACTGTACCTGCAGACACACTCACATACTACGTTACTGAGGCATACACAGAGATAGCTTAAAGGGCCCTCTTACTTCTAATGCACGCTGCTAACATGAACACATAAGCAAAGTACAGACTTTGGCACTTCATAATATGTAAAAAATGTGCTTGGATGTTTTGTTCATAGACTGTACTGAGCTAATTTGCTTGGTGTTGCATTTAGTTATGCACATATGCCTAATTCACATGTCCATCCATCTGCAGATGTCTGCAAATGTCTTGACATTCCCCACGGAGAGAGGCATGTAAAAGTGCTATAGCATTCTGGTATTTTGCTTTTATTGCCACCACAATTCACACTCATTAGGGAGCATATTTTAACCCAGCACTGAAGAGATTTTCACCCACAGTGGCAGCTTTTTCAGATGCATCATCACTTATCATCACTTACATTTGTGCTCATAATCTGTCAGCATCACTTTTTTTAAATATATGCATCATTTATGGTTATGTCCATATTAATGCCTACATCAGTCAGCATTCTTAATTTTTATTGCTGAGCCTTTAAAACAGGTCAACCTGCCAATACTTTCTGTTGACAAGATTTCATGGCATACTGAAAGAAACAGCACTAATTTCAGTAAGAAATCTAATACCTGGTGAAAGTAGGAAAAGCAATGTCCAGATAAAACTAACTTCAACTTCTGAATTATCTTTGCCTTTTACAGGCAATAAATGCGACTGTCATAGACTGTGGTATTTCCCTTAACAGCTTGTGATTATGCTCAGAGCTAAAGGCAACCTACACTGTACAGCTGGTGATAGCCAGCTATCATCTACATTTTTATCCAATTCTAATGTTTTCTGGAGAAAACTATAAACTATGCTTATTAGTGACATTTACCTCGCATATTCCCTGCCAGGTTGGGTTCTCCCTCTGTGCCATGTTCTCTGGGTATTTCATACCACCCAACTGTCTAGCAGACAAGCATGTGTAAAAAATGCTGCTAATATAGCTGAAGGATTATCTTTTCCACATGCTTCCTCTCTGTGCTTTCTAAGCTAGCTCAACACTACTAACAGTCACATTCAATCTAAATCAGAGTTTTCCATACCCCCTACCAGCTAACTGACTGCCAGGCATGTAGCTAGGCACTGTTTACATGGTACTGGTATCAGTACTAGGTGCTGTTTGGTACAGATTCTGAGGTTAATGAGATCAGAACATGCCAACCTGTTAGAACTGAGGGCAGTACACCTTGCATTAAAGCTCTTCTGACCAGACCTGACTGTTGCCACATGCTGATCTGGTCAGACAACACTGTGGCATATGGCTAGGTTTTCTGCCTAAGGAAATATTGCCTGCTTTTTTTAAACCAATACATTAATCTTGTGTTCCATGAATGTGAACCTGCAGAAATTGTTATGCCCAATATGTGCCCTGGGGTATTATTTAGACTAAGCAGTAGCCATCTGGTCCTCCAGCCTGCATCAGAAATTATATTACTGTCATTTGTGATTTAGGAATATAGTGTATTATCTATAAGACACTTTTTCTGAAGTTGCTTTTGCCATGTTAAGGTTAAAAATGTTCCTGCAGCTGATCTCATTGCTGATTTACCCATTAAGATAACATGTGCTGCTCTATTTTAAGTGTAGCACTCTGGTATTTGAGACTCTCATTTGATACTAACCAATGTGGAATGTGTCATATTTCACTAGCTCAAAAGTAAGTTCAGTGCAGCCATCTAGTTAGGTGTGACATCTGAAGAATAAAGGAGTATGTTTGTTTTGGGGCAGAAAATTGACATTCTTACTCAAATGATTAGTGTGCAGAGGAAAAGAATTTGATCTATAAATTCTAGTCAGAGCTTTCATATAAACATTGTTTAACCTGAAACCAGAGAATGTTGAATGTAGGATTATTCAGACACATGAAATAAAAGATCTTTGTGAATTTGTGTACTCCTATGAATAATTTTTTTTAAAATCATTTTGTTTTGTAATTTCCCAGGATAATTAACTTGTGGACCATACAATAAATCATACATTTAAACATACATACAATAAATCTACAACAATGATAGAAAAATGGATATAATCTACATATCTATTGTCATGTCCAGTGCTTACTAAGAAAGCAACATAATAGTACAATAATCACATTTTCCATTGTAGATTATATTGTTCAAAATACATTTCCAGTGACTGTGACATTATAAATAATTAAAAAGAGTCCAGTGTTTAAAAGAAATATTTACAGTGTCTTCAGACTGAGGTGGTAAGAAAAAAAAACTATGCTACTAATTAATAAAAATAAATACTAAATACAAACCCCATTTCCAGAAAAGTTGGAACACTCAAAAAATGCAATAAAACTCAAATCTGTAATTTGTTAATTCACTGGAATTTGTTAATTCACTTCATTTAACAGACAAAAGAACAAAGAAAACATTTTCAGTATATTCAATGACAAACAATTATATTTGTTAAATATAAACAAATTTAGAACTGATGGCTGCAACACACTCAAAAAAAAAGTTGAGACAGGCAAAATAGTACTGAAAAGTTTATACAAGTTATACAAGTAAGTAAGTGTGCCAAACTTCATGTGAGAACTGTCAGTCATTTCAAATACAGTGTTTCTCAGCACAAGATTGTAAAAATAGAGGTCTTTTACAGTTCACAATATCATGAAAAGTCTGGGGGAAACTTGGTGTGTGAAGGCCAAGGGCAGAAACTGCTGCTGAATATGTGTAACCATCGAGCCCTCAGATAGTATTGTTTGAGAAACCATCATGCTACCGTGAATTACACAGCCAGGACAGCTCAGTAGTATTTTGGAAAATCAGTCACTTCTTCAGTAATTCTGCATGAGTTACAACAGCGTGGCTTGATTGGCCTGCCTGCAATCCAGATATATGGCGCATCATGAAGAGGAGAATTAGACAACAGTGACCACAGACTGTTGAGCAGCTTAAGTCTCATACACAGCAAGAATAGGAAAGAATGGGCAAAAATTCCACTTGCAAAACTATAACAATTAGTATCTTGAATTTACAAATGATTAAAAAGTATAATAATGACCCAGTGGTAAGCATGTCTCTGTTCCAACTTTTTTTTGAGTGTGTTACAGGCATTAATTTCTACATTTGTTTATAGGCCTATCTAACAAATAGAATTACGTTCGTCATTGAAAACACTGAAATTCTTTTTTTTGTCCTTTTGTCTGT
Source organism: Scorpiodoras heckelii (assembly GCA_028566435.1). Classification (NCBI taxonomy): domain Eukaryota; kingdom Metazoa; phylum Chordata; class Actinopteri; order Siluriformes; family Doradidae; genus Scorpiodoras; species Scorpiodoras heckelii. Next base: position 126,544 of record JAOVVH010000038.1, read on the forward strand.
TAAATAAAGCTTCAAGTGAATTAACAAATTACAGGTTTCAGGTTTTTTTTTTTTTGCATTTTCAGAAAGTGTTCCAAGGTTATTTTGTAATTTAACATTAGCTAGTTTGTGCAGTTGCTATTGAGTACAGCATAAAATACTATTCACAAATATGTGTAACAGTGTAACAGTGATTCAAAGTACTGTTTGGTATCAAAGGAACCATATATTGGATTAATCATTTCAGTACTTTTACTTCTGGCATAAGTTAAATTTAAAGATTAAATCAGCCTTTCCTCAGGAGGCACTTTAAGTACACTGCCCATCTCGAGACGAGCTCCTGCCACCTCTTGCTGGCTGGGGCTATAGGTGCCTTCAGATTGCCGTTTCTTTCGTGCGGTGAGCGTCATGCAACCCAAACCCACTATGGCCAGCAAAGCAGCAAAACACATCATTGGAATTGCCACTACAAGCCAGGGGATGCGCTCCCTCTGCTGTTGCCTCTTCAGGATCAAGAAGAGTGCAGGTAATGTAGAAAGATGTGAAGGACATAAGGTAGTGTGAGGCAGGGTAAAGTAATTCAATAAACATTTTTTGTACCTGCAGTACAGTTTTTTCACTTTAGAAAATCTTATTCATTTCTATCTCCTGTATCAAAAAGACCTAAATTACTGCATTGACAATGAACCTGAAGAGTTACTGTATGTTACATATAGTATAGACTAGATTATGTTACAGATAGGTAACAAGTAAACTCACAGGAGCCTCACAGTTATCTCCAGTGAAACCTGGCAAGCATTCACAAAGGTAATGATTCTGCTGATCCATGCAGGTGGCTCCATTGAGACAGGGTTTGGATTCACATTCATCTATGTCTATCTTGCATCTAGGAAGAGAAATGAATCTCACTAATTCTGGTTTGGAATAAATAGTTGGACTTAGTTTCCAGTTGCCATGATTTTTGTTAGCAAAGTTAAACCGTCACCTTTCTCCAGTGTATCCAGGTCTGCAGGTACAGTTGGCCCCCCAGGGTCCATCCATACAGATGCCTCCATTAGTACACTGCACATCTACTCCACACTGCAGTGGAGGGAAGCTCCATCTGTTGGGCACAGAAAAAGAGGAGTAAATTTTCAGTTTAGTTTACTTTCACAAGATATAACTATCATGTTACTATTACTGGTAATTGTTATGATAGCTGCTATTGTTTTATTTGGAATATGTGTACGTTTACAGCGGTATGTTCTTTTCAACTTTCATGTTATATGTTAGGTAGTTTGTGATTAAATACTTTAAAGTATTGAGTAAACTACTTTCAGAGTTTGATTGCTCCACCGCAAGTCAGATGTTTTCACATTGCTGTCTTCAGCCTTGCTGTCAAACAACTAGAATTAATGTTTCTTCTCGTTTTGGCACGCAAGCTAAAGTTTTGGTGCAGATAGAAATAAAATATATAGCGAAGGACAATAAGTAGTCCGTGTTATTATTTAAGGTTACTCATCTCAGCTGCACTACCATTTTACTTTTAAGAATAGTTTCATTCATGGTGATCTCTTGTTCTTTTAAACTTCACAAACTTCATCCATGTGATATTAAAATTAACAAACAGTATGTAGAACAAGTTTTACTTATAGATCAGCCCATTACACTAAAACACAGTGCGGAATAGATTTACCTGGAGACCTTGGGAATATGGTTCCCCACATGTATATTACTGTCTGTATTCATAAAACACTATGTTAATGCTGGTGATGTATTTAGCTGTTGTCATTATTATAGGTTAAACTTGTTCTACATAATGACAATACTTAAAAACATCAACAGCATCACCGTAGTGTTTTACGAATACACACACAGTAATATAAATGTAGGGAACCATATTCCCCAGGTCTCCAGGTAAATCTATTCCCCCCTGTGTTTTTAATGTAATGGGCTGATCTATAAGTAAAACTTGTTCTACATAATGACAACAGTTAAATACATCCCCAGCATGACTGTAGTGTTTTATATAATAAGCAAATAGTAACACAAATTACTTATTGTACTTTGCTATATAGTTTATTTGTATCTGCACCAAAACTTTAGTTTGTGTGACAAAACAAGAAGAAACATTAATTCTAGTTGTTTGACAGCGAGGCTGAAGACAGCAGTGTGAAAACATCTTGCGGTGGAGCAATAAAAACTTTGACAGTAGTTCACTCAATACTTTAAAGTATGTATTTAATCACAAACTACCTAATATACAATATGAAAGTTGAAAAGAACATACCACTATAAACTTACAAATTATAAACTTACAAAATATTCCAAATCAAACAATGCTCAACGCAGCGACAGACAAAAAGTCATGATTCTTGTACATGCGTGTTAAAGGGGAAACAGGGGGAACTGAATTCCCCCACACACCTGTTGCTGTACCCTATGTAATTACTTTTGGCTATAAGAATTTCAGACAAGAAGACAAAAGAAGCGCAGACTGCAAAGTCTGCAATATCAACATCAAGGATGCTGGATCAACCACATCGAATTTTATCAGGCACCTGAAAACTCACCCGTAGAGGTCAGTCATATTAGCGCATGGACGGTTAGCAAACATGTTCAGCTCAGCATCAGCTAAATAATGGATAGCAGCAGACAATAGAAGGCTCACTACAACCAGAAGAGACACGAGACTTATGTTTTAGAGACTTGAGACTTGACCAAGTCTCACCCCACAAAGACGTGAGACTTGACTTGGACTCGTGACCAAAGACTTGAGACTTGATTTGGACTTGCAAAAAAAGACTGGTAAATGACAATGTCATATGCTATGGCATGGTCATAAAACATGCTAACTACAGTATATGTAAAATAAAATAAAATAAATTTAATTAGCATGTGACGAGTTGTTATGACATCAAACAAGGCAACTACGATATACATTAATATTTTATAATACTCATGATAGCCTAAGGCATTTGCCTTACTAAATCTATGACATGGTAATGTCATGCATATGGTGCACAGTTCAGTTCAAAATATTAATATGGTTTATACATTTGACATTTTCTGTATTACATACATAGACATTTATTCCTTAGTTAGTCAACAGATGTATCCAAGTCCACTGAACAATGAACATGAAATCAGCTGTGAAATATCTTTTACTCACTGACAGCGTGGACCACTGTATCTTGGTGGACAGATGCAAGTGTATCCTCCCACAGTGTTCACACAGGACCCTGTGTTTTCACAATATAGCTCTAGGCACTCATCCACATCCTCATCACAGTGCCTCCCCGAGTATCCCTGGGCACACTGGCACAAGTATTCCCCAGGAAGGTTCCTGCAGGTCCCATGGATGCAAGGCCCAGAGATGCACTCATTGATATCGTCCTGGCAGTTTTCACCCTGCCAGCCTGGGGCACAGTCACAGCTATAATGATTAAAGAGATCTTGGCAGGAGCCATTATTCAAACAGGGATCCAGGAGACACAAGGGTGCACCACTGCACCCAATTTGTGGCTCCTTTGTGCTTCCATAATGGATAAATTGTGAAAACTGCGGTGCTTCTTCATGAATACCCCCCACCAGCGGTAGATAGACTCCCCCTATCCTGACCTCACCAAGACAGCCAGTGAAATTCTCTGCCAACCACACGGTAGAATGGTTAAAGAAATCCAATTTGGAAGCAAACTCTTGGCTCAAACCAGACATTTGCCCATCTACAGTGAGGTTCCAAAGAGGCAAAGCATACTGTGAACCTGTGTTCCTGAACTCCACATGGTGCCATTCTCCATCTGAAACCTCCACCTCACTGAAGAAAGTCAGCACCTCCTGAGTCTTGCTATTACGGATCTTGACCTGTATGAATGAATTCTGGAGGCCCAGGCAGAAAAACTGTAGGCCAACGGAGGTACTAAGTAGTGTGCCATTCTCAGTGCGAGTCCGCAAATTCATAGAAACTGATGTCACAGGTACAGATAAAGAGCCACTGGCACTGTACTCCAAAGCATTGTTTTCAAATGTGGCATTAGCCAAGCCTAGGGATGGAATAAAAAATTGGAAAGAATTTATAAAATCTGAAAAAAGACATTCAAGGATGGTTAAAACAAAACATTGGTAGATTTTCTTAGCCTGATGTGTGGAATTTGCTTTCAAAATATTAGCTTGTGCATGTGTATGTTGATTCTTTGATGAATTAATCTTTCATCTAAGAAACACTGGGCATGAGGGGGGAACACACCTAGTCACCATGCACACATAATTTTACACAAAAATCTCTGGGGGGATACCGAACACCCAGAAAAAAACCATGCATACAGGGGGACAACATGCAAAGAAACTCCAAACAGAAAATCTGAGGATCAAACCAGGGATCCTAGTGCTATGAGGGGGCTACACTGCCTGTTGCAGCACAATGCTACCTGGGTGTGTATGTGGTCTTAAGTATAGTAAAATGGTTTGTCTGTGTAAATATGTGCAGGCATGATTCCACAATAAATGTGTATTTGAAATATCTACTCTTATATAACTTCTTATTTTAAAAAAACTCTTATTTGTAGCTGTATCTTTAAACAGCTTTATACACTTAAGACTTGTGTCTTAAGACTAGCCTAATAAAAACCCAGAGATTCCATTTCTGTCCATAATCTGTATCAAGGCCATTACCAAAACTCATCAAATCAAATACTCACATTCATATCCATCAGGCAGGTCCATACACTGACTACCAGTGATGCATGGATTACTAGAACACCACACTCGAATGTCACATGTCTTTCCAATGTAGTTTAGTGGACAGGAACACATGAAGTCATTCCACTTGATTATGCATTCTCCTCCGTTCAAGCATGGCCTCCCCTAAGCAGTATTTTTCAGAAAGATTCATATAACTTGAAAATTCTTTGTGTTATTTCAGCCCTCTAATAAACACTAACTTCAGCAAAGTTTCATTCTTTTGAGACTTATCAATCTTATACTGTCAGATCAAATCTTATCAAGTTCCTTGTAACTGATACTTATTTTTAAACCTTTCTTCAACAAAAAATAATATCTTACCTTACATGCTTCATCACTGACACAGTGCTCCAACACATTATGTGAAATATTTGCTAAGTAGCTTGGTTGTTCATGTACTTTCATTATTCTGTTTACATTCATGGAGAGCTGAGTGTCATCCAGACGAACATCCTGTAGGCAACCTTTGAAATGGCCACCCCAACTTATAGTATCACCTTCTTCAGGAACTCCACCAAGATATACCACATCTCCTGCCTGTACTTCAAGCTCCGGAAAAGTCCCAGGTCTGAAGAGTATTTCTGTGTGATTGAAGTATAAAAACCCTCCCTGGACATCAATGGTAATCAGCACCTTCTTCCCATCTGTGAGAAATGCAGAACTCTCTCGAATAAAAGAGTACACAGCAACATTTATTGTGCCTCTTCTCAGGAACACTGAGAAATATGCCTGATTCCCTCGTCTCAACTGGAGAATAAGGCCACTGGTTTTCAGTGTTCGTAATAAAAATGATACACTGATGTTTCCAGCATGGCTCTGAATTATGGGAAATGTGGCAAAGCTTCTATTATGTTCATGGCCAAATGTCCATGAAGGGTACTCTGTAAAGGCATTTTACACACACACACACACACACACACACACACACACACACACACACACAAATAACATAACAACATCCATTATATAAATAATTCAATTGTTATACGTTTTTAATATTATGAAATTCACTATTTTGGATATAATGGCATTCACCTCAGGATCTTACCATGGGAACAGAAGTCGCCATAAAATGGCCTCTGGCAATCACACTTGTATGTTGTCCAAAGGTCAACACACTGTCCTTGATGAGAGCAGGATCCTAGATGGCACCATTCAGGCTTTTCACAGCCCATCTGGATATATATGGCATTCTCTTGGGAGAAGTTATGTGGCAGAATAAGCTGAGAACTGATGACAAAGTCCTCCATGCACCCAACAAATCCTGTCCAAGTCTTTGTTTTCTTCAGATAATCTTGTGGGACCCCACCAATGTAGACTTTCTCCAGACATTGTGGTGGAAACAAAAGATGCTGATTGTGATCAGTCTGTTCAGTATATGTGTAATTCTTATCTAATAAACTAACAACCAGCATCTCATCTACAGAAACTGACACTTCATGCCACAATCCATTGTTAAAATTCCCATGAACTTCCACCAACAACTTTAAGTCGCCTGATTCTGCTGTTGCAAGGAGATTTCCACCATTCATCTCCAGTGTGAAGAAATGTTGTGCATTTCCCCTGAAGAACAGCACTACATCTGGTAAAGTTGTCCTGAACCGCAGTGAAACACTAGTTGCTTCACCATTATAAGTCTCAATATGAGGAACCTCCACCACTACAAAGGATGCTTTAAAAAATGAGAAAGTGGTGTGAATGCTACAGTTGTCACCGTAGAACCCAGAAGGACACCTGCACTTAAAAACGTGTCTGTCTCCATGTAGGAAAGGCTCACACATGCCTCCATTGTTGCAGGGCTCATCCACACAGCCAGTCAAAGAAATGTCACAGTTACGGCCACCCCAGGGCAACTGGTCAGGTACAGATATAGGGCAGTGACAGACATAGTCATTAATGACATCCTCACACAAGGCACCATTCTGACAAGGGGCACTTTTGCACTCATCAATGTTCACCTCACATATGAGACCTAAAATAAGAAGAAAGAAGACAAGGGTCACCATTTCAAGCAATAATAAACAATAAGGCATTCCAACTTAATTTTATCTATACTTTTCTTTCACAGCAACTAAAAGTTGTAGATTTAATCAATACATATGCATCAATCAGCCATAACATCAAAAGCACCTGCCTAATATTGTTTAGGGTCCTTCGTTTTACCAAAACAGCTCTGTCCTATCCAGGCATAGACTCCACAAGACCTATGAAGGTGTGCTATGGTATTTGACACCAGGAGGTTGTCCAGTACATGCCACAGATGCTCAATTTGTTTGCGATCTGGGGAATTTGGAGGCCAAGTCAACACCTTGAACACTTTGTCATGTTCCTCAAACCAATCATGTACAATTATTGATTCAAGAGTTCTATCCCGCTTCTATCCTAAACAATGTTTAGGTACATGATACATGTCAAATTTATATCCACATGAAAGCCAAGACCCAAGGTTTCCCAGCGGAACATTGGCAAGAGCAAAACACTGCCTCCACCATCTATCATAAAAGTATTAACTTTATCAGTTAGTATTAAGTGGCCTACCACGCTGAGTTGCTGTTGTTCACAATCGCTTCCACTTTGTTATAATACCACTGACAGTTGACTGTGGAATATTTAGT
>JAOVVH010000038.1:137618-163182 GCA_028566435.1 Scorpiodoras heckelii
AATACTTTTACTTTTTTACTTTAAGTACATTTAGGGGCATGTACTTTTATACTTCTACTTGAGTAAAATTTTTTAATCATACTTCAACTTTAACTTAAGTAATTCGTTTACGATATTACTAATACTTTTACTTAAGTAAGAAACTTCTGTACTTCTGCCACCTCTGCACACCGCTACACTGACCATGCTCCAGGTGGCTCACATGGCTGAGAGAAATGGGTGAGGAAAAGGAAAAGAAGAGGCAGGGGTGCGTTCAAGTCAGGAGGTCCAAACCACCAAGACTTTTGTGCTACTGGAAAACAAAGACAAGAACAAAGTCAGGCTGATTGATGGGCAGAGGCTAAGGATGGGGAGATGGCTGAGAACAGAGGAGGTAACACACATCACACTGAAAATCAGTTAGTTCATATCAGACAGGAACACACACTCTCTGACCAACCACAAAACAACATTAGACAGCAACACGATCTCCAAATGAGGCAGAGTGAAATTGTTTCAATATTCCTGAAATACACAGCATTCCCTTTTACTCAGCTACCTTGAATGCCACTCAATGTGAATGAAAAGAAGACTGAATTTCTAGTAGATTCCGGTGCAACTGAGGAGACAAGGAGAGTTCATAGTGCCCCCAAAATTAAGCTAAAATACTGTTTGCTCCATAGGAGCAACAAGCCACTCAGTCCTGGAACATTTCTCAGAGCTACTGAAATGTGTAACTGAGGATGGACAGGAGACAAAACACTCATTCTTAATTACTCAAACATGTCCTGTCAATCTGCTAGGCAGAGATTTGATGCACAAATTAAGTTTGGTTTTAACTTCAGGGCCTGAGGGTATTACAATTGTCAGTGAACCCTTAATGTGTGTTAAACTAAGCACAGAACTCCCCTTGTATGTCTATGAGTGGAAATTATGTCCAGATGTAGTAACTAACATCACCCAACACTTGAAACTTGCAACTAGCCCAAGAAAAAACACAGCTGTCTGAAACTGAGTACATGAATTATTTGGAACTCCATTGCTTTGCGCGTGCGCATGAAGGACAAGATGAGTGCTATGAGAAAACATGGTTTAAAGACTCTTGTAGATGTGTGCGGCTGAGAATTCAGGCACTCTATTGGTCAAAGCATTACTGTGCATGTCTGATACAAGTAAATTGTTGTGCTGACTCTTGAGGGAACATTCCTGATTTCTCTGATGATTTTCCACAGTGCTGTCAGACAAAACTGTGGGATGTGGTAGATTCAAGGACTCATATCTCACTATACAAATCAATTTCAGGTAAATGGAAAGATGTGGGAGGATGGATAGGGGAGTGTTCCTTGCGAAAAATCACTGATTGGCAGCCTACAAAAGATCCCACCATCCTCTTCAGTCTCACTAAAAGAGTCTTTAAACAATCTCTCTGTATGTATGTGCATGTCGAGTGCAGCATTTGAATTTTTGTGCGAAGCAAAAGGAACTCTCCTTGTCTTACAGGAGAAACCATTCCAACAAGGGTCAGAATTATGGATGATAGGTAAACATGATATAGGCCTAGTTAAAAATGTTGAACTGGTTGTGATCACGCCCAAATCAGAATTCAGGCCTAGGCAGACTCAGTGCCCCCTAAAACCAGAAGCCGTCAATGGCATCAGGCAGCTGTAATTGTCCTTTGCCAGGACTCCGCAGTGCACACCCCCATTTTTTCCCATTAAAAAAGTACATAAACCACCACAGCATGAATAGTGGAGATTTGTACAAGACCTGCAGGCATTAAACGCTGCTGGCAGACAGCGGACACCAGAAGTTCCAAACCCCAACACAATCCTCGGCCAAGTTCCACCTGAAAGTCATTGGTTTTCAGTTATTCACCTGACAAATGAATTTTCAATATTCCTATTCACAAAGACAGCCAATACTGGTTTGAATTTACATTTGATAGTTTGTACACCCTCTACGGAGCAATGTGAGAATGACACAGGGGCAATGTTGCAACACCTCGTTAAAGAGGGCCACAAGGCTAGGTTTCAAAGCTCCAATTCGTCCAAAAACAAGTGCACTTTTTAGGCCATGATATTTCAGCTGAAGGTAAAAGATTGTCAACTGACAGAGTCTCTGCAATCCAAAAGATTCCTAAACCAATTACTAAGAAACAGGTTCTATCATTCTTGGGAATGTGCTCTTATTGTAGAACATTCATTCTTAATTATTCAGTTCTGGAAGCACGAATTAGGGAAATGGCACACGCTTCAGGCCTCACAGCAACCTCTAAGGTGGCCTGGACACCTGAAGCAAAAGAAACATTTGAAAACTTGAAGAAAGCTTTACAGACCACTCCAACTTTGGGTCTCCCAGACCTCTTAAACCATTTGTGCAGATTGTGGATGAAAAAAACTTGTTCTTTTGCAGAAACATGGAGACAGACTATAACCAGTGGCATATTGTTCAGGCAATTGGACCCAGTGGTGGAAGTCCTCCCACTCTGCCTGCGCACCATAGCTGCAGTCGAAAAGGCTGTAACTGCCTCACAAGATTTAGTAGGTTATGCTGATCTCACATTGCTGGTCCCACATGCTGTTTCCATGTTTCTGTTGGAACAGAAAACCTCATATCTCTCAACAAAGCCTTGGCTGAGATACAAAACTGTCGTTAGACATGCCAAACATCACTGTGAAACGTTGCAAAATTCTAAACCCTGCTACTCTTCTTCCCACAGAGAATGACGGAGAACCACATGATTGTGTCACCCTGACTAACCAGCTTTGTTCTCCTAGGGTAGATCTTAAGGGTGAACCATTACAAAATCCAGAACTGGTGCTCTATGTTGATGGTTCAGTGTCCCATGACTCAGAGACAGGTAAGAACAAAGAGGGCTATGAAATGGTGACAGATAATGAAGTTGTTAGGTCGGGTGCACATCCTACACACCTGTCTGCACAGGCAGCTGAAGTGCATGTGCTCATTGAAGCATGTAAATATGCATCATGCAAAACAGTAAATATTTACACGGATAGTAGATATTCTTTTGGAGTTGTGCATGATTTTGGCACCATTTGGAAGAACAGGAATTTTCTCACTAGCTCACGTACACACATCGCCCACCATCAGCTCGTGTCTGAATTACTGGAAGCTGTTCTCCGACCATCAGTCATAGCAGTCTGTAAAAGTGATGCTCACACTAACAATTCTGACCCTTTCTCTCTGTAGGCAATGCACACACTGACAAAGCTGTGAAGCAGGCAGTGGACTCCTCATCACAAGCTATGTTTTTCCCAAAACAGAGTGTGCTAACACACCTTTGCAGGTCCCTGAACTACAGCAGGTCCCTACTTTGCTAAATTGACACATGGGAAGGACCATATGTCAAAATGGGGAATACCAGCAGTTACAAAGCACTGGTTCTTTAACTACTCTCACATTTTTTGCGAGAAATGTCTTGTGTGTGCAAAACACAATGTAGGTAGGGGTTTGAAAGTGGAACAGGTGGAAAACCCATTGCTAGACAAACCATTTGACCATTTGCAAATGGACTTTACTGAGTTAACACCCAGCGAAGGTAAGAAGCATTGTTTGGTCATAGTTGACATGTTCTCTAAATGGGTGGAAGCTTTTCCCACTTCCAAACAGGCTTCAGATGCAGTTACAAAGGCATTACTGGACATATAAAGAACATCATACCCAAGTGGGGAATTCCAGTTAAAATTTCCAGTGACAATGGAATACCCTTTGTGAGTGCAGCACTCAAACAAGTAGGAGAGTATCTGGGAATAGACATGAGACAACATTGTGCCTATCATCTGGCTAGTGGATGAGAAGTAGAGAGGTAAAATGGGACTTTGAAGAATAAACTGAGTAAGTGTTGTGAGGAAACAGATCAAAGGTGGACTAAGGTTCTCCTTATTGTGCTAATGCAAATGCGCATGCGAGTAAGACCAAAATATGGTTTGAGTCTTTTTGAAATACTATTTGGGCGACCTCCAAATATGGGAATTGGGCCCGTACATGCACAAGTACCAGAACTGTCCATGTGTGATGTGATGCTTGAATATTGTGCAACCTTGTTCTCTGCTCTGAAATCTGTCCAGAAGCAGGTGAAGGAAGCATTACCAATCCCAGCAGCAGGACCATTGCATGATCTGAAGCCCGGTGACTGGGTGGTGGTGAAGGCCTTCCGAAGGATAAGCCCAGGTGGTCAGGACCATTCCAAGTGCAACTCTCCACACACTCCACAGTGAAGGTCAGCAGCAGGGTCACGTGGGTGCATGAAAGTCATTGCAGAAGGGTTCCAGAACCATTGGAGAGACTTCAACCACCGAAAGATTAATACTCTTCAATCAAGAGGCCTCTAGGAGGACCAATACACAGAAGCAACACCTCACACCACATGTGCAACACATACACCTCATATGACACATACAACACCTATACTTCACGCTAGTAAATGATAAGCTGTACCTTTCAGCACATTATTTACCCTATACCTAGTGGTGAACCTCATTCCTGGAATAAGTGGTATTTGTTAGCTTGCCCTGTGAGAGAGATTAATTCACGAATCACAGGAGTAGTATCGGACAATACGGTTGACCCAGGGGGTAGACCTCTCAGCTGTAAAGACAAAATAGAAAGAGACCAAGGGGTAACTGGGTCACAGACATATTGACTAATAACATTGGTCATATAGTGGTAGCAGAAAGAATACACCCTGAATGCACATTCACTAGTGAATAGTATCTAGCTGACTTAGGTGACGGAATTAGATGTTATATGTGATGGTGTTAGATGTGATGGAAGTAGATGCTATAGATCACATCCAATGCCATGCAGTTCTTTGACAGACTATTTCTGTAGGTTGGATGTTAACCAGTAGCTTGATCCCAATCATAAGGATTTGTAGATTGTTTAGGCATTCTAGATACTGCCCAAGGTGTTGCCCTGATAGAGTGACATGCCAATTTATAGAACGTGAGGACCCCAAATTAAATTATGGGAGATCTCCTCAGGACCCTGATGATGGCCTTAGGTGGCCTGGACATCCTGGGGAACCAAGACCTAGAGTTCACCCTAATTGATGGGACAAAGGGGTCTTTCCCAGTGTAACCCTTGACGACCCTTTGTGAATCATGAAGGGAAGCCTGAAGACAAATATCTGTTCAATGATAAATACATCTGCAAGGACCCATGTGCACCAGAAGACTGGCATTTAGTCATAGCAACCACTGCATGGGACACCCTTAAGACCGGTAGCAGGTTCTCAATAACAAAACAAGGCCCAAATGGAGCCAAAGTAGTTATAGGCCTGGGCAGTCTCATAGAGGAAGGTGTCTATTATTGGGCTATTGATAAAGCATTTTCTGACATGCAGTGTATCAGAAGGTCACATCATGAAGGGTCTGCACTTAATAATCAGAAATTCCAGATCAGCAGAGCAGTGGGTATCCTCAGCGAAAGAGTCCATACATAAATGCAAACACCACCACAGCTCTTACCCAAAGCTGCAGACAACCTGTCAGCTCTGAAGATGGTGTGTCCCTCCAATTCCACCACGCTGTTTCAGCTAAATATCCGCTAAACCATGAAAATGGTTATTCCATAAAAATCATGAGATTACAGTCCATAATCCTTCTTTGTGTGAGAGTCTAGAACTTTAATTCATCCATCTTATTCTCCAGAGACCGCACATTGGTGAGGAAGATGCTAGGTAGTGCAGGCTGGTGTGGCTTTAGTTTTAGCTTAGCACCCAGGCCTCCTCACTTCCCATGTCTTTGTTTATGGTCTCAATGCTGGCGCCAGTCTCTTCTGGTTGGGCCTTGGTGTCCTGATCAGCTCCAGGGTAACTGGTTGAAATTGAAATTTTTATGCGGTGATTACTGATGTCTAGCAGTGTTTGTCATATACGAAGTACGCACGAGTCAGGCGAGCAAAAATGCAGGAGAAAGCAGAAAGCAGAAAACAGATACTTCACTGTCAAGATAGGTCAGTTTTGCTCCTCCTTAGTGTACCGGTATGTTACTTTTGGGTTGCTTCAGGGTTTTGCTTGATTTCTTTATACATGCTGCTCATTGGGTCCATTTTTCAGAAGTACAACATCTCTTATCACTGCTATACTGATGATACACAGCTCTACCTTGCACTTAAACTGGGTGAGAAGAGGTCCCTACACACTATATTTTACTTATTGCAAGATAAAAAAAATGCTGCATGTCTGAGAACATTCTTAAATTAAATGAGGACAAATTAAACATTATCATTCATTCATTGTCTTAACCACTTATTCCTGTCCCCAGGTTCAAGGGAGAGCCGATGCCTAGCCGGTGGCATAGGGCTCAAGGCAGGATCAACCCTAGACAGGGCGCCAATCCATCATAGGGCACATACACTCATACGCTAGGGGCACTTTAGAGACACAAATTAACCTAATATGCATGTCTTTGGACTGTGGGAGAAAATCCACATTGACACAGGGAGGACATGCAGACTCCACACAGAAAGGACCCAGACCACTCTAACTAGGGATTGAACCTATGACCTTCTTGCTGTGAGGTGACAGTGCTACCCACCGAGCCACCGTGTCACCTCAAACATCATCATCTTTGGAATTTTTTAGGATAAAATCCTTGTATCCTCGTATTTGCACTTCCTGTATTCTCAGTGTTTACATTTACCATGTCCGGCACACGAATAGTACATCATCACGACATGTTCTGCCCATTTCAAAACCTGTATCCTATCATTTAGCTACCTCAGATTTTTATCCAATCACAATGCACTTACCTTCCTTATCTTTTTACACACCTATCACACCAAATTTCATTATTCGAGATCAAACCTGATGAAATTTATCTGCATAGATAAAATTACTTTACAATTTGGTGTTAGAAGCATGGATTATGCACAGGTAAGGCTGAACTTTCTGCCCAGAATCTCATAATTTGCATATGCTAACAATATCAGTTTAAAGAGAGTGCTGTAAGAGAGTGGAATGAAGTCTCACTGTCCTGTGAGCTGTTTGTGCATGCTGAATCTGTTTTGTCATTAAATTGGTGTGGCTATAGGGAGTCAAAGACTCTGTGCCCCAATTTAGCTGTTTTGTCATTAAATTGGTATGGCTGTGGGGAGTTAAATACTCTGCACCCAAATTTAGCTGTTGAATATGGTGTTTGTTTGTATCAAACACCTGCATCCACTCTGCACTCCTCTTTTTGCTCCCTCCCTCCTATATTTTATTTGTTTGTTTGTTGTGTGTCTTTTAGATTTTAACCATGGAGTCCGATTGGAGTTATATTAAACCTAATTCTAATGAAACCCCGAAGCAATGGCTGTAACGCTGTGGCTTGGGCATCTGTTCTGACCCATACATAGATAGTCTGGCAGGATAACACGCACGGTGTGCATGCATGGTGTGAAATCCACCTCAGTAAAGGCGATGTAAACAGTAAACAGTGAGAAAGACAGATGTACAGAGCGGTAAGTCTGTCGAGGTAACTCATAAGGGTGCGGTCGCTGGCAAGCCACCAGCCATTGTTCAGAAAGCAGTGAGTAATACGAGAGCAAGCGGATGTGCTGTGTCTAAGACTGAGTCTAGAACTGAGTGCCAGCAGGAAGTGAGATCAGGTACCGTAGGCTCCCTTTATCCATCCACCAGTCAATGTGATAGTACGAGCAAGAATGGGGAGGAGAATGTGACCGCTTCATTTGTAGCTCTGGGTTCTAAAATAGTTTCAATTAAACTTCCTAACATGTCAGACATTAAGTACATCTGTAACAGCTTGCCTGACCCTACCAATGTTCATGCGTTTGTAGATTCTCTCGTGATCTTATGTTTAAAATACATTTGTCTGTTTTGAGCAGGGCTGTATGACAGTGACATCTGGCTGTAATGTCTCATTGTACATGGATGTACAGGGAAACATGGGTGTAATTTGTAAACAACCCATCACAGAAAATGTTACTGGTATTCCCAAATTCTTGTGGGCTTCCCACAAGGATGAAGTAGGGCTAGTTGATTGTCCTCCGTATGAGGCGAGACTGCATCATCATGAACCCGTATTTTGTAAACAATACCCTTTGTCTCCTGAAAAGGAGGAAGGTATTTCACAGGTTATCTCTTCCTTGTTAACTCAAGGTGTTATTGTTCCCACAGTTTAGCTCTATAATACACCAGTCAACCCAGTGCCCAAGGCTGGAGGTAAAGGAAGGTGATTCACCCAGGATTTGAGATGCATAAACGACCTGGTATTCCCAGTAGCGCCTCTGATACCTGATGTGTCATCCAGTATAACAACTATTCTTGTACATTACATATTTTATGGTTGTTGACATTTGCTCAGCGTTCTTTTCTGTACCAGTGCATGAAAACTCTCAAAAGCTTTTTGCATTTACTTTCAAGGGCAGACAATACACCTGGACCTGTCATCCCCAAGGGTTCATTAACTCCCCTGCTGTGTTCTCCGCCATTGTACAGAATGCATTTGCATCGTGGCAGCGTGGTGAAGGGTGTATGGTTATCAACTTCGCGGACGACATCCTAATCTCTGCCAACACTGAAACACCTGGCCAAATGTGGCTTTAAGGTATCTTTGTCCAATGGTGCAAGTCTTTGGTCACATACTTACGGTTCCTTCTGTCTGCTGGAGAGCAATACCTGTCCGATGACCAGTGTGCAGTTATTTGTGACTTTCCACCACCTAACACCAAAAAGGCCATGATGAGCTTTTTGGGCCTGGTGAACTATTGCATACAGTGGATTCCTGATTGTTCATTTCATGACAAAGTGCTGAGACGTGATTGTGGAAAAGACTGTCCAGAAAAACTTAAATGGACTGAGCAGATCTCAGTCTCTTTTAAAACTCTGAAAATGGCCCTGTGCTCTGCCCCTGCACTGGCTCTGCCTAATTACCAGCTGCCATTTCACCTCTATGTCTGGGAAAACGGCTCCATGGCTGCGGGTGTCCTAGCCCAAGAGCAGGGCGGTAATTATTGTCCTGTAGCAATTGTGGTCACTGATGCAGAAGGTTACTGCTGTCACACCCATTGGTTTTGCACACATCTCATCAGGTCAACACAGTTTTTAATAACATTCAAACACAACACATGACGGCTCAGCGGCACTCTGGTTACCAGGTGGTGTTGTGCGCTACAAAAAACCTGGCCATCAAACCACTTGTGGCCCAAAATTCCCCTGCCTACCTCGTACAGTGTCTACTGTCCTTGTCCAGCCAGACCTCAGACTGTATAGATCATGATTGTCTTAATACCATTCACTGCATTGCCAAAATCTCCTTCCTTTTGTTGTGCTCCATTTTCATGGTATTTCTCATGTCACCCAAAGGGGGGTGATCTCTAACATTCAGAAGCAATTCTGCATTCCAGAAATCAGAAAAACTGTTAAACTCCTTGTTGATGCATGTCCAACATGTGCTAGGAAGAACCAAGGAAAAGCCGGAAAGCATGATGCCCTGCCTGCCATACCCGTTCCAGTATTTACAGGTAGATTATACTCACGTGCCACCTTAGGGAAAACTCAAATACCTATTGGTGATTGTAGATAAATTTTCAAAGTGGATAGAAGCGCTTCCATGTTCAAAGGAAGATGCACAGACAGTGGTCAAAATTTGGCAAAAGAGATAATACCCAGCTATGGAATACCTCTACTGATTGACTCAGATCAGGAAAGATCCTTAACTGCTGGTGTAACTCAGAAACTCTGTAAGTATTTGAATATAGACTGGAAATATTTCTTATTCCTTATTCCATATTCCTTATCACCCACAGTCATCAGGTGTTGTTGAACGTATGAACTGTACACTGAAGGAACGACTAACAAAAGCCATGATGGACACATGTAAAAGTTGGGTAGACTTGCTGCCGGCTATCTTGTGTGAGATCAGAATGACACCAAGCACTACTGCTAAATTATCACCTTTTGAAGTGATTTTTTGGAAGACCTTTTACGACCCCATGGGTTAAGGGTAACTCTGATATTTCCTTTACAGGTGACCTGGATGCAGTGCTGGCTGATTAAATTCAGATGTTGATTGAGAAGTTGAATAGTGTGCAAGGTAATGTCTCTTGCTCTCTACAGATCAGCCGACTCACCTGTTTGTTACAGGTGACACAGCATTGGTGAAGTCACTCAACCCAAGGAAGGTTGGTGAAGCTGCATATGGTCTACTTACAGAGGTCACTGCTGTCATGAGGACTGCCATACTAACTGCTGAGACTCACTGGATCCACGCCAGCAGGCTAAAGTGATCGCTTGTTTTCAACAAGATGTAGAACTTCTGTCAAGAGGCCTCTCAGGAGGACCACCGAACACAAGCCACACACATCTTTACACATACAAATAGTGTTTTTTGTATTAGACTTTTACCATGTTATATTTGCACCCTTGGGGAGCACCCCCAGATGGTGCCATTAGAATGAAGTTTGTTCTGTATGTATATCATGTTCTGATTCTCTTGTTCACTCCTGAATGTGTTCTGACTCAAAACTCTACTGATAACTCCTCGTCTACTGATAACTTATCATTGCCATAGAGATATTAGCTTTATGCAGGTATTGAACCCCTACTTGGGTAAGTGTGGGGGAAATACCTCTTGTGGCTTATCAATGGCCATAATTCCTCAAAATATTTCCTGCACTGCATGTCACGCGTTCCATTCTACTTGGGAAGTTTGTTCTCTGCATCCCTCAGATTTGTTGAATAATCGTTGTTTGGTTTCTGCAGGAATACAGTATCTGTTTTTTTGCCACTTTAAATGATGCCAGGTTGTAATCTCGCACACTTATAATACTTATGCTCATGAATTCAACTGCTCTAAGCCACAAGAAACCCTTAAGGTTTCTGGCTATTTTGTAGCCCCTCGGGTCAAAGGCCAAATGTGTTTGTGCAGTTCTCACCCATATATTAACTATATGCTAAATCTGCACACTGGAAATACCAGCTGTGAGCATAACATTTATTTAGGTAGCTCCACAGGAATAATGTTCTCAAAAAGTGAGAACTTGGGGAATATCATTTGGGGATCAAAGCTCAAGCCAAGTACTAACCATGATAACATCATGTGGGTCTGCGGGAATCAGGCCTACACTGTCCTGCCTTTTGTACGAGATAGACAAAATATCACTCACCATGCATGGAAGGGTTGTTGTACTCCTGCTTTTTTCACCTCCCATATCGCTGTCCGACAGCATAGCCAGTACCCAAGATCAAAAAGAGACCTCCCTTCAAAATATGATGGCTATAAAGTATTTGACCCCTGGACAGCTCCCGGTGCAAATTTTGGATGGTCACTGCTCGTAGCAGCAGGCACGACTGTTGCTATGAACAAAATCAATGGCCTCGCTTATCAGCTTTTGGTACTGGCCACTAGCAACTCCCTGTCCCTTATTAATGTTTAATGATGAGCAACACAGACTTGCTCTGGACTTACTGTTAGCTGCTCAGGGTGGTCTGTGTAAAGTCCTGAATACCTCCTGTTGTTTCTCTGTCCCTGATTACCATCAGAATGTTACAAGCATACTGCAACATATGCATACTGCAATCTGCCATTAATGAACCTGCCCCTGTAGATTCATCCTGGCTAATTTGGTTTCAGACTCTGTTTGGAGGTCGGGGTCCATGGCTGATCAAGACCTTTGACCCATTCTCCTCATCTTAGTTGTGTTATATCTTTTTGGCCCCTGTGTTGTTACATGTATGCGTTCATTGCTGGGTAGGCTCCTGCTTTGATTAACACTTCGTATCTGCAGCTGCCTCAGATGGAAGAATTTCCAATCTTAGGTCTGTAGATCTCTCTCACTCTCTGTCTTTTTTCTTTCTATCTTTCTTTCTCTCTCTGATTACATAGTAATCAAAAGGGTGGGATGTTAGGATAAAATCCTTGTATCCTAGTATTTGCACTTCCTGTATTCTCAGTGTTTACCTTTCCCATGTCCGGCACGCGAATAGTACATCATCAGGACATGTTCCACAAATTTCAACACATGTATCCTATCATTTAGCTACCTCATATTTTTATCCAATCACAATGCACTTACCTTCCTTATCTTTTTACATGCCCATCACGCCATATTTTTCTAACCAATCATAATTCACTCCATGGCTTTTACTCTGTGTTTTCCACTTAATAAACTAGAGCTTTGATGCACACACAAATGTGTCTGTGTGTCTTTGTTTTCCAAGCGCTGGTATGCAGGAGGGAGGGAGAGATAAATAAATCATTTCATTATTCGAGATCAAACCTGAGGAAATTTATCTGCATAGATTAAAGTACCTAACAGAAATCCTGAGAAGGCTAGGGTTATAGCTTATGAAATGGGGCCACTATTGTCCAAAGTACATCGCCATGTAGAAAAACCTCAGTGTTAGCTTTGACACACCTCTCATGTTTGAAAAACAAATAAACAGTGTTGTGAAAAGTATTTTTTACCAACTGAGATGTATAGCCAAACTTAAAAGCATTCTGTTTTTTTTTAAAGATTTGAAAACAGTAGTTCATGCATTTTTCACTTCTCATACTGATTATTGCAACTCACTGTACCTGGGAATCTGGCAATCCAGTTTGTCCTGTCTACAGCTGGTTCAAAATGCAGCTGGTAACAAGAAACGAGAGAGTATTACTCCAATACTTGCATTACTGCACTGGCTACCAGTAAAATACAGAATTGAATTTAAAGTTTTATTATTTGTTTAAAGCCTTGCATGGCCTGGCACCACACTATATCTCTGACCTGCTCCAGCACCACTCCACCTGACAATCCCTCCAATCTTCAAACCAGTTGCTCTTAGCCATTCCATGCTTGCGAATGAGGTCCAAAGCAGATCTGCCCTCTTTTTTGTAAGCTGCCCCAAGACTTTGGAACAGTCTCCCAACCTACATAAAGGAATCCCCTGCAATACATCATTTCAATTCAAATTTTAAAACATTTATTTTTTCATATTTATTTTTTTGACTCAATGTTTTTTGAGGTACCAATGGTAACAAAAAAATTTGTGTTTTAGTAAGGTGTTGGCCCACCTCAAACCTTCATAACCATATCAGTGTGCCTTGGCAGAATTTCTATAAGTCTCTGGATGAAAAAAAATGTTTACATACAGCTAGAATAAACTCCAAACATTTATGTTATCATGCATTTTCTGTGTTAAGTCACTTAGGATGCTCAGATGAGCTGTCAGATTAGCCAACAAATTTTCTGTGGGATTCAGGTCAGGTTTCGCGATGGCCAACCCAGTTCATTCACTTTGTTGTTTTCAAGCCATTTTGTTCCAATTTTTGAAGGTATGCTTAGGATCATTGTCCTGCTGGGAAAACCAGTTGCAATCAAAGGTTTAATATTCTGCTTGATGTGTTGGTTTTGGTTCAGTATTTCTAGATAGTTGTTTGTACTCAGGATGCCAGAAAAACTGGTGTACATAGTTTAGTACCTGATGCCTCAAACTCCTTCACCAGTTCCTTTGGTGTTGTCTTGGGGTTCAGTTGAACCTTTCGGCCCAAAGTTCTTTCATAAGTGAGTGTTAATCTGTGCCTCCTTCCTGAATGATGCAGTGTATGTGTGGTTTTTGTTTTTGCATGCAATTATTTGTACCAATGCTCATGGTACTTTCATTTCTTTGGAAATTGCTCCTAAGAAAGAATTGGACTTGTGGAAGTCTGCCATTTTTTTCTGACTATATTTTCCCATGGCATCAAAGACAAAAGCCACTGGCTCTTACAGTTTTTTGCAGTTGCTAAGGCCCAAACAATGGTACTAGTAGCACAATTTTGGAAATTACTTGCTCAAATAGCCTTTCTATTGACCTGGTACTCTAAACTATAAGATCATTCTCTACCTTACATTCAGCTAGCAATTGTAAAACACACTTTTGGCCAAACACTAAACACAGGTTGCTACATTAAATAAAGCAATACAAACTGAACACTGTGTTTCTTTTTGGAATACACTGCCATGCAAACACCACACCCATGAACCAATTACCCAAACCCAGCCCCCACAGGTGAAAACACTTCTGGATAATCTTTATAAATCAGCACCTGAGCCCCATAAAAGAGGTCACAGGTTACACAACTTGGTTCACACAACAATGGAGGCAAATGCAGGAGAAAGAGGGCAAGGAAGAGGAAGAGGACAAGCACAAGCACAAGCACATGCACAAGCAACTATCAAAAGTGAGATCCAGGCCACTCTGGTTGACCATTTTTGCGAGTCTGGGCAGAGGGTCCAGCCTAATCTAAGCCGCGATACTATAGCAAATATTATCCAGACCTTTTGGAATGCGAATATCTAAGTAAACCTATTTTCTATACCGTACTACTAAACTTGCACAACTGAACTGTATACACCACTGTACTACTGCATTGTAGTGTCACATCATTATTTACAATAGCATTTCACTTTACACTAATAACCATTCACATCATGTTTCTGCAGAACTGCAAGACTACGCCTTACTGGAGGAAGAAGATGGCTGTTCACCCCAGAGCAGGAACAGGCCATCATAAACATGGTCAGAGCAGACAACAGCATATGCCTTCGACAAACATGACAATACATCATTACAGACAATGTCACATTTAGCAATATCCATTCCATGAGTTTAACTGCACTGGGAACACAAGTTCCTTTACACTGATGAAGCTGGCTTCATCCTTGCCAAAACAAGGCACAGGAGGAGGAACATTATAGGACACCATGCCATTGACAGTGTTCCTGGGCAGCGTGGTGGCAATATCACAATGTGTGCAGCTATAAGCCAGAATGGTGAATTCATCATCATGCCACCCTTGGTCCCTACAACACAGCACACATCATCACCTTCCTTGACACACTGCACAACATTCTTATTCCCCATCACCAGGGGGAGGGACCAGAGCAATCCAGGTACATTCTTGTCTGGGACAATGTTAGTTTCCACCGGGCTGTTCTGGTACAAATCTGGTTCACTGATCATCCACAATTCGTTGTGCTTTACCTTCCACCATACTCTCCATTTCTGAATCACACTGAGGAGTTCTTTTCATCATGGAGGTGGAAGGTATATGATCGGCAGCCCCAACAACGCATCCTGCTTCTCCAGACAATGGAGGAGTCCTCTGGTGACATTGATGAGGGAGCGTGCCAGGGGTGGATACGTCACTCCAGATGGTACTTCCCTCACTGTCTGGCCAGAGAGAACGCTGCTTGTGATGTAGATGAGGTGTTGTGGCCAGACCCAGACAGTAGACAAGATGCATCCTAATTTTTTTCCTCCTTTTTTCTTTGGAGTTACAGGCCTATTATATTTCTTGTGTTTTGTAATGTGTTATAGTATATACAGCATGTGTGTTTCAGTAATGTTCATGCCCAAGAAATAAATTACCCCCATAATTGTGCTTTACTTTATAATGGTTATGTACTAATTATGCAAATATAGTCTGTAAATATTTGTGAAAATATACGTATTATGAAAAACCGTCAGACTGAACACTCAAAAAACACAATTTAGTAGTGTTTTCAGTTAATTCCATCAGTGTGTAGTTATGGTTTAGAAAAGGCTGTTGATTGGCTATGTGTGTGTGGAGTTTGGATTTAAAAATACCATTCTGGCAAGAGTTGACAGAGCTTTGGGTAAAGCATTCACTTTGTCTACAAAGGGAAAGACATTCAGCATATTGTGTATGTGGCTTGGGCAGCTATGTGTTAAGTTTGAACAAAAGTAGAGATAGTTCCAGAAATTAGGTCTAAGCAAACTCAAAACACTATAAATACAGCCACAAGTGAATTCACAATTAACTCCTAATTATGATAATTCACCAATTAAAAGCTTCATTTAATAATTACAGCAATTTCTGGAATCTACCAGAATGTTTAATGAGACAGCTTGATGTATGTAAACTTTTACACACTGGAATTCACATGTAGAGACAGACTCCAATTCATTGTTTTAAAACCTCTTACTGCAGATCCAAGTTCAAGTGAATTTTATAAACGATTTGTACTACTGTGCTAGAACCCTAGTTTTTAAGTTCTGCGTGTTGCACAGTGATCCTCCAGGCTTTTATTACCTCCATTTAAGTTCCAGTTGAGGGCAAAATATACATAAAAAATTACAGTAAAAAAAAAAAAAACGCCTATTATTTCTGGGGTTTGCAATGTGTACATGGATATTTGGTGTTTTTGCTAAGTCATACTCTACAATTCCTGATTCACCAACTCATTGACTAACTTGCTACAAAATTTGGAGCAGATCTATCAGGAGTATTGAGGAGCTACACAGCATTTTCCAAAAGATGCACTTAGGCGTTTCCAAACCTCTCCAAACCTCTCCAAATGCACAAAAAAAGAAGTCTGTCTCTGTACATCCAGTGTGTGTGTTTTCATTTGTCTTGTGACACACAGATCTAAGTCCATTTGAGACCAATATCAATATTTCTATCAATATTTCTTTCAAACAAACCAACACAAAGGCTCTTTATCCAATCCAATATATAGGAATGTACCCAAACATCTCCAACACCACATACTGGACTTGGGAGACTTACCAAAAGCTTCCCTGCAGGAAAACAAGATAAACCAAGATGAGAAAAAACACAAACTGACTCAGTATCACAGCCATCATGATGCTCAGCTTGTTCTTACTTTCCTAGAGCTGAATTTAGTGAGCACTACATAAAAAAGATATAATCATATAATCACAATTATATATATATAATTATTATATAAACATATATGTGATATATATATATATATATATATATATATATCACAGCATATTTCTTTTTTACAATAATTTTGATGTACTATGTGTTTCATAAAAAAAAAACAGCAGCCGCGTTGCTTTGTTTGACCTTTAAACTTTAAATGGCCTCCGCATGACGTCACTTTTGTAAAGCCATTAGCTAATCTTCTGATGATTAAATGCTGTAAAATATAGTATTATGTAATTTTGCATGCACAGATGTGAGTTTAGAAGTATTTAGACTACTTACATGTAGAGAAAACATCAGTTTCATCAATATTAAGCTAACGCTAGCATACTATACTGTAAACAACGCCAAAACAACTACTCAGGAAGCTCAGCCGAAGTAAATCTCCTCTCATCATGGTTTACAGAAGTGTTTCAGACTAAATACAACACAAAACGACTGTAAGAATCAAAATAAATGCACAAAATCTACGTGCAAACACGCACTGAGTAAACACAGCTCTCCAGGGCGCATACAAACTCCGGATTCTTCCGAGTATCAGCCCCCTCCTGCACTGTTTCACACCTGGTCTGATTGGTCTTCTGTGGACCTTAGGGTCATAACTATTGGCTAAGAAAGGTTTCAATCACTTCTGGAAGGAAGGACTAGCACCGTGAACCGATTTGACAGGACAGGCTTGAACACAAACATGAGCCAGAACTCATGCTATTGGTGCAAATTGCCATCAGTCATGAAAAGAGTCAGTTTTGAGCCAATCAAAACCACAGAATCTAAGAAAGAACATCCTTAGCTTTGTATTCACGAAGTATTGTATTTGTATTCTTTTGTATTCCTTTTTATAGTTGCTATGAGTTTGAGAATATCGCGTAATGGTTAAGGCGGAAAAACGCACGATTTTTACGCACCGGTAAGCAAGAAAAATAAACAACTTTACTGACATCTGATAAACTGTTCAATGGGTTTATGTATTTGCTTAGATGGTAAATAAATGTTTTATGACAAAATCCGAAATCATAATGAACATTTAATATGTTTAAAGGGCTGATCAAATGGAGGAGGCGTGTTCCGTATGTAAACACTAGGGGCGAGCCCAGTTTATTTACTTTATTTAGGATGTGATTTCTGGGAAACCATTTCATGTAGACGGCTAAAAATTGGTATACACATAGCTGTACTAGTACTAATAATTTTAAGTTGCAATTTTGTTGCAACCATCAATTTCTAAATTTGTTTATATTTAACAAATAGAATAATAAGCTTGGTTTTGAAAACACTGAAAACAAGATTAATCAGACCAGGCTACATGTTTCGTTCATGTCTTCAGCTGTACAGTTTTGGTGAGCCTGTGCCCACTTCAGCCCCAGTTTTCTTTTCTTTGCTGACAGAAGTTTAACCTCACATCGTCTTCTGCTGTTGTAGCCCATCCACCTAAATGTTTGACATGCTGTGCATTCTGAGATGCCTTTCTGCCCACCATAATTGTACAGAGTAGTTATTAGTTATTGTAATGTTTCTGTCAGCTTGAACCAGTCTGGCTATTCTCCACTGATCTCTCTCCATAAATCCACAGAACTGCTGCTCACTAGATGTTTTTTTCTTTCTTGCACCATTCTGAGTAAACATTATAGACTTTTGTGTGTGAAAATCCAAGGAGATCAGCAGTTATAGAAATATTCAAACTAGCCTGTCTGGCACCAACAATTATTCCACAGTCAAAATCACAGAGATCATATTGCTTCTCCATTCTGTTGCTTGATGTGAACTTTACCAGAAGCCTCTAGCCCATATGTGCATGATTTTATGCTTTGCACTACTGCCACATTATCACCTGATTAGATAGTTGCATGAATGAGTCGGTGTACAGGTGTTCCTTAAAAAGTGCCTGGTGAGTGTAAATGTAAATCTTAAAAAATAAATACAGAATAATTCATAGAAAATAGCTTGTCAAAAAAATGTATGTGGTTAATAGAGCTGAGAGCTCCCAAGTGGCGCAATGGCAATGGGTTCACCTTATCATTCAGAGATCACTAGCTCATGTTCAGATGATGCCATAGCTGCCCATGGCCAGGACCTGAAAGCTGTCTGGGAAACATCCAAAAAAAAAAGCTGAGGAAACTATACAAGATGGTTTATAAAAATTTCTTTAGTTGTTTATTATTATTTATTAGCACTAGGCTAGACCAGATATGTTTGCCATTGTAATGACTTTAGCCTTCATTTATTCACAATAAATCCTTGCCATGATTTCATTTAATATATAATCCTGATTTAATATACAAACCCCACTTCCAGAAAAGTCGGGACACTTTCTAAAAATGCAATCTGAAAAAATAATCTGAAATCTGTAATTTCTTAATTCACTTGAAGCTTTATTTATCCAACAAAAGGACAAAAAAAATCTTCAATGTTTTTGATGACAATCTTAATTGTATTAAATATAAACAAATTTAGAAATTGATGCCTGAAGCACACTCAAAAAAAGTTGGGAGAGAGGCATGTTTACCATTGGGTCACATCACCTTTTCTTTTAATTATACTTTTTAATCATTTGAGAATTTAAGATACTAATTGTGGAAGTTTTGCCCATTCTTGCTGTGTATAAGACTTGACCTGCCCAACAGTCTGTGGTTGTGTTGTCTGATCTTCCTGATGCAGCATACATTTTCAATAAGGAGACAGATCTGGATTGCAGGCAGGCCAGTCAAGCACATACACTCAATGTCTACGAAGCCATGCTGTTGTAACTCATGCAGAATGAGACTTGGCATTATCCTGGGAAAATACTTGTATAAGCCTCAATGATTTTCCAAAGTACTCCCAAGCCCAGGTGGGTATATCCATCACAGTAGCATCACGGTTTCTCAAACAGTACCACCTGAGACCTCGATGGTCACACACACTGAGAATTAGCCTTCACACACCAATATTTACTCTGACTCCCCGAATCTTTTTATGATATTATGAACTGTATATGGTGAAAAATCTGAATTGTTTGCAATCTTTGCTGAGAAACATTGTATTTGAACTGACTGACAATTCTCTCATGAGGAACCATTGTTGCTTACAAAGACTAAGCCTTTGGTGGTTGCTCTTTTTATACTTATGACCTCACCTGTTACCAGTTAAACTGCTAAATGTGGTGGAACATTCCAGAACAGTGTTATGTGTATAACCTTTTCAGTCTTATGGTGCCTCTGTCACAAGTTTTTTGAGTGTGTTGCAGGCGTCACACTATTATATTTCATATTTACAAATTACAATAATATTTGTCAGTGAAAACACTGAAAATGTTTTCTTTGTATTTTTATCAGTTAAATAAAAGTTCAAGTGCTTTAACAAATTACAGTTTTTAGTTTTAATTGCATTTTTAGAAAATGTCCAAACT
This sequence comes from Scorpiodoras heckelii, assembly GCA_028566435.1. Lineage (NCBI taxonomy): Eukaryota > Metazoa > Chordata > Actinopteri > Siluriformes > Doradidae > Scorpiodoras > Scorpiodoras heckelii. The sequence continues at coordinate 157,671 of JAOVVH010000038.1, forward strand.
TTTCTGGAAATGGGGATTGTACATTATATATTGTACATACGTGAGACTATATCATAATATAGTCTCATGTATGTTAATTTTTTACTAAACTGTTTATGCTATGGTATTACTAAGGCAAACCATGTACTTTGAGGCAAATAACAATAACCTCCTTCCTTTATATGTTGGCAACATTAGACTGTCCAGTCCATTGCAAAACTAAAAAAGCTTTGGACAACAGTCATCTCTTGGCTGATCAAATACATTTGGAGTAAGTGTATTATACATTTTATTATTTGTCCAAACTGTTTGATGTTTTTGCAGCCCAATAAATAGTGCTAGGTCATTGTATCCGTAGGAGTTTCATTAGACTTCATACGGTCAGTGACCATTCTTTCTGAATGCATTCTTAATCAGTTCAGATGTATTACTGTGAATTATAACGTTTAGCGCAGATGTTTTTCTTCACTCGGATAAAGACAACACATGTTCACAAAAACAACCTTCTCGGAATATCCCTTCAAAAGAAAGACCACCGACCCGCCATTCAGCCAAAGACACAATAGTAGTGCAGGCGAAAGACTCGCGGGCTACCATGGTGACACGCAAGCATGGCGTTGCCAGTCCACGTGAAAATCCCAGACTTTCGTTCGTGAAAGACATGGCAGAAAATAGGTCAGTGGCTCATGAAGGATATGCAAAACGAACCCCCGCCCTATCCAAACACACACTTCACTATATATATGACTATCAGTCATATATATGTATATATATGACTATCAGTCATATATATACATATATTCTCATTTGTATTGAAGTTTTTTTTCGCTTATCAGGCGCACGTGCGGTCTGCATTACTAATAGTGAAAGTATAATTTTACACCAACGAGAGTTTAAGTTGTGAGGTTGGAGCATCGGACAGGTACAGATAAGCTTTTTGAGGACTTGGAGCAAATTTTGGGAGCAAAGTTTTTTATGAAACCTCTTAGACTATGGGTTTATAGGTAGACTATGCTTGTTACTTCTGTGCTGTTAAAGCGAGTTTAAGCAACACCGTTTTCCGACGCAGACCGTGAATTTGCTGAGAAATAATATATAAATAGAATAATAGAACAAGCAGTTTTTTATACTACAACTGTGTAGTAGTTTAACTATCTCTTATTTGGAGGTTTAGAATCGAATCTATAGAATCTGACTGCCTGCAGGCTCCACGTACGGGTAGCCTAAAATTCTAATTACAGCCGCACACTGTGATTAATCCACAACCAGCACAACGTACTCAGCTCACGACGTCTGTCTCTCTCTCTCTCTCTCTCTCTCTCTCTCGTGTACTTTGTGCAGATTTTCTTGTGCAAATAAGAAAACTATGAATATTGATCTATCATACTGATTCACGCTCGTATCATACGGCATTGAGTAAACACGCTCAAACACACACACGCACACACAAATTTGTCAGTCCAGTCCCTTTTGACCCGCTGTTCCGCTCTGAATCCATGTCTGTGTCCATGCTTTATGTGTCTAACACGCACCTGCCAAATGTAGCGGATTTCTATAGTCTAAATAGGATGAAATGTTCTTATCTATTACTTACTGAAGCAGAAGCTGATACTCAGTTTTCACAATAAAATGTAAAGTTATGTATTCTATGTCAGAGAAAGTCCTTTAGCTGCATTAAATCAGACCACATCAGACCTTAAAACAACACTGCTTCGATGGATCGTTCTCACATTTCTAACGTTTGCGAAACTGTCTTATTCTAACAGTAAACATATAATTATTCATGTTGCGATATTTCTCTTGAAGTAATTACGCAGCAAATTCAGGATTTAATTCGCCATTACCGCATTTGAACATCATCATGGTGAGTAGCAGTGCTCTAGACCTTCTGAAATAAGATCGGCCCAACTCCATCGCCGCCTGGGACTCCTGACTTCCACTTCTAGTAATTCCAGTGCTCAGAATGTTTCCTCAGCATCTTTTGGGGACGTTCTTTTTTACAGCGAGCAGAAGTTGTGGGTGTGTGACATTGTCTCATTCTGCAGCAGCCTATTCGGCAGGGCCTTATACCGTTAGGGTCAGAGGTAAAACACGGACTGGAACATACTGGACCTGACTCTGGTGTAGACGAGGGCCAATGTCTTTCTGATCAAACTCACCAGTAAGTAAATTCAAATTCTTTCCTGCCTGTCTCTCAGATTTACAGCGTCTTGGCTTCTAATTCATGTTACAGATTCATCATTCCTCTTTTAAGAGACTTTCATGGTCCCCTCCACATCTCAGCAGCTCTTTGTAAATTCAGTTAGTGTGTATGACCAGGGGTGATTTAATGCATGGCCTTTCCTGGGCTTCACACCAGGGGACTTGAATAACTGGTTGCCCCGGATTGGCTGTATTGTTTTGTTTTTTAATTGCTTATTATTGTTAAAATGAATGACGAAGCTTAATTCTCACAAACCAATGATTTTTTAAAATAATTTACACATCATACATATTCCTGACTCTTGATTGGCAAGATTAATTTGAAAGATCTGCTCAGATCGGTGGCTGTATGCTACAAAATGTGAAAAGAGCAGTGTCATTATTAAAATGTCCTACTTTAGAAATTATGAGAGTGGAACACAAAAACGGTAATCCCCCAAAAAAGGAACAAGAGAACAGAAGTTGATGAAAAAATCCCCAGAATCCATAGAGGTTTTTTGTATTTGCCATCGCAAACTGAGGAATTGATCAGTTAAGTAACCATTATTGGGGGGGGGTCCCAGTAGCTAAGATGTAGCATTAGGTAAAATAATAAGTGACCTCATCTAGCACAGAGAGCCAAAAGAGTTAGCGAATGAGATTGCAGGGTGAGACTAGCACTATGTCTATGGGGATGGATGCTTCTGCAACTGAACTCCTCAAACTTATAAGGAGAAGGAAACTTCATTTTATTTTCCCCAATGCTGACATTGTGCTATACCTATACTTCACTCTACCAGTGACAAATGACAGTGGATAGCAGCTTTTTCCCCCCAAACTCTCAGTATTTAAAAATAAACTGCAGCCTGTTATGCACCAAGATAATGTGAGCCACCTGATTTTGATGTTTAGTGAGAGAGACATTTTCAGAGACCTGGATTTTACAGACATTATTAGAGAGTTTTCATTCCAGAAAAGTAGAAGAAATAACATCTCAACGTAAGCTTTTCTTTATTTTGCATATGTAGGAACACTACTTCAGTATTTAGTCTTGTTGCCATGTGCATTGTGGAATGATAAGAAAGAATGTAAAGCTGAGTTCTTTTGGTGACTTACTTTTTTACTGAATCATGATTTACTGACTGGTTCTGCTGATTGTTATCTCTGTGCTATCACCTTGCTTTCTATCCTTACAGTGGTTGGGGTAGTTTGTTTATATTAGAGTTAACTCAGTTATGTTGTGTTGTATTACGTTGTGTTGCATTATACTGATTTTATAAATATTACACCTTTGGGGTACATGCCCAATCATAGCCTGTAGGCACCCACTAGCAGGTTAAATTGCCTATGGGTATGACTGAATGTAAATAATACTGAAGCATCAAACAATAACAACAATGAATAAAAATTTAAATGGAATTACATTAACTACATTAAATTAATTTTGATTGATTTGCTTTTATAACACTTTATTTTCATGTAATTATTCAAAGCACATACATTCCTTTAGCCAGTAAACACAAAAAAAGCTTTGTGTTTATGTACGAAAATACATTTGATAAAATGCCATGACTGTCTCCAGTACATGAGTCTTCTGAGCAGTCCAGGCAATATTTGGTATTTGCACACTGATTCACAGAAGAGACTCTCTGAGTGTAGTTAGGATTTATCCCCATTGACCCACTGCTCTTTTGCTCTTCTCTCTCATACTGGTTAGAACTCTACAGGTTTCAGCCCAGTCAAACTGACACCATGCTGTGCTGGGAGTAACCATGCTTTAATTAAACCACTATACACAGGCCAGCAGAGTAAAGACTCCCCATCCTCCATTAAATCAACCACAGGACAGGAGGGTCCAGGCTGCAATCTGCATTCCTGAGTGTCAGTGTGTTGACTCTGGTAGGGTGGTTTTCTTTTGAGAAGATTTGGAATCCACATTAAGTATGCTAGACATTTTACTCTAATAAATAGAGCATTGGGTCAATATAGATTCATATATGTGCTCCAAATATTTTAGATAGCTCAGTGTAATACTGATATATTTTTTTAGTTGTCCACAGTCTATTATTTTATCCTGATATAGTATAGGTGTAGATAAGTAGGGGGGACTTACCATGTTGCTGAGCAGCTGAGCATTGTGTTCAACATGGAGCATTGTGAAGAACATGCAATTTTTTAGGTATAACGCTGCCACTCCTACCCCCATCCCCCCCAGCCCCCCAGAAATGTAGGACAACACTCACCAGAGCATCTGATTATCTTGAGAGTTGGCCCTCTCAACTGTGCCCTCCTAGGGTAACTAACAATAGCAAGTGATAGTGTGTGTGTGTGTGTGTGTGTGTGTGTGTGTGAGGGGGGAGAGAGAAAGTGTATAACTGTATGTAAAATAAGTTTCATAATATGTAAAAGGTTTAATAGTGTGTGTAAATGATGTGAACATGTGTGTATAATAATGACTATGATGGTGTGAGAGGAAGCATATGATGTGAGAAAGTATGATTGTGTGTGTAAGAGAGTGAGAAAGATAATGTTTGAATTTTGTCTGCAGCAGCCTCCCATAAGTGGCATTGCATTCTATCCAGTGACATTACAGCAGCAAAAAAAAAATAAAAATAAACAAATACAAATGCTGGGGTCTTGCGTTTCTAGCAGAGAAAAATAAACCAAAATGCTGTTATGTGGTGCAAAACTGGATTAATTTTATGTGATATAGGTCCAAAAAATTACCCAACCTGCTCAACCCAACAATTTGCATATTTACATAACCCAACATTTTTAGAGTGTATGTATATACCTTTGGATAATTATCAGTATAATAATAATAATCTTTCTTTAAACATAACAACTGCACTTATATTTTTATTATGAACATTCAAATATAACTTTATCATCTGAGGTGAACAGATTTTTTCCATCACAATTATGCTTTTTTATTCTCTCCATAAGTCATAGTGAGCAGGTAATGAATATAGCAGAGAGAAAGGCAATAATGATTTACAAGCCTGCCTGAATGATAATATGTTGTATAACATTTGACTTCATTTCTGATGGCTAACTGGAATTTACACTTTTGAAAATAACACTTTTTAATGCTCTTAAAATTGTCCAGAAAATGATTAGTCTTAATCTTGCAAAGAATTTTCTCTAGAGAATTTTATAGAGGTCACAATAAAAGCACGGCATAAAAAGGAAACTACCTGTTCGTGTTTCACTCCCACTGCATCATCACCTCTCTCAGGTAACTCCAGACCGCTCACCTCCACGTTACCACATCCATATAAGGTTAAATACATGTAAAAGGTTGAGAAGAGTGGTATAGTAAGCAGTGGCGGCTGCAACCCAAAAACCCCCA
>JAOVVH010000038.1:163282-183497 GCA_028566435.1 Scorpiodoras heckelii
TTAGAACCTTCTTAAGATCCAGTGGTGCAAAATGCAAATTCTTCCAATTTTTTAGCTGGTCTTAAGATTTTGATCAGTAGTGTAGATACTGAGGTGCTTTTAGGTGTAATGGTGGGTAGTTCAAAGCATACAGTCCTTTTTTATGATTTTTTTTTAATAAATTTTGTTTCTTAATGAAAAGCCATTTTTGGATGAAAGCTCAGATGAAACAACAGGAACAGGCAAATGTGCTGGTATTGCCTTGTCTATACTTTAGGGGACATTAGCACTATTGGGTAATATAATGATGTGTACATATATGCACATGAAAATTGCAGTCACAGGTGACTTGATGGAGAATCACTAAATCGTGGATACATTGATGACAGTGAATGATTCTTAGTATTTGTGTAGATAAACTTTAAAATGAAAGCTATTTTCTGAACATGCTTTTGACCTCAGTTCTCCATAACAGGGTACTATTATTTCTGTTGCCTTAATGTGTTTTTGTAGACTGCTTAAATGAAAAGTGTTTTTTGTTTTTTGTTTTTTTTTTTGTTCTGTTTGGTCTTCAGGACATTTTAGCTGGTTGTAAAGAGGTAACCAGCCTGTCCCCTTTCTCTGAACAAGTTCTAAAGAGACTGAGCCCTCTGCCTGTGCTTAAAAGTGGTTCCTGCTTGGCTTCCATGATCCCTGATGCAAGAATATCTGAAGATGTCCGCAGCACTGGTTCAACTGCAGTTAAGATGTTACATACACACACTACTCCATCATCCTCCTCACCACTGCTGCTCACTGTCGAAAATGAGGTGAAGTTTAGAGCAATGCTGTCAGGTATTGATATTGTCATGGAAGTCAAGCCCATACAAAAATAAACATGGATCTGTTTCATGTGTTCTTTTTTCTGCTATTATGCTAGATGACTGATAATAAATCAGAGTGCTTGAGCTCCACTGTGGACATGTACAGCAGTTCACCACCACCTGTCTCCCTCCTCTCATCCAAGGCCACTCAGATGGCTGGCTGCATCCGCATCTGTGAGAAGAAACACTGGGCAAAAGCCAAGGTGCTCTGTGGCCCCAAGTGCCGTAAATTGTTATAATGAAGTTAAACTGTTATGATAGGAGCAGGAGGAATCCAGAAGTGTGCAAAACACTGTTAATTAAGTGTTTACAGATCTCCAGGATGGGGATTTACAGAACGGTGCCTGAAACATGCTTCTATGCAACATAGCAAGCAACTGTGAGGAATGTACTGACCCACCTTTGTCTCATGACACCTACTCAAAATTCTAAAAACACATAGGAACTAAATATCTGATGAACATCACAAGAGTAGTGATAGTAACTCCCAATTCCTTTAAACTGTTCAAACAAAATGAATACATTTCTTTAAACTTAATTTTGTACAGAAATTGATGTACACAAACTATTAGATAATACGATGCTCCAATGTGGTGCAAACTTCCAACTCGGTTGAAAGTATTACATTGTACTCTTGGACAATGCTGATTTTTATTTTCTGTTTCCTTAGGTTGGGGTATAATGATTTATAAAAGGTTATGACAGTTATGAAGGCATGACAATATCTAATAAGCTTTCCGTCATACTTTCATGTTCATATGCACAATGTTCATACTACTGTGAAATTTTGCCCTAAAAATGATGCATCATTATTAAATTATGTTGACCCTTCCGTTTACAGGCAGAGCTGAACCTGAGGCAGGAGCTACAGGAGTGTCTGGTGGCTGGTGTTGCCAGTCGGGAGTCGGAGCAGCTCAAACGCTTTGAGGAGTTCATGGAGCTTAAGCAGAGACAAGAGTATCAGAGCATGAGGGACATGATTGAAAAGGAGTATGTACCCTCTGCACAATCTGCCATTTAAAGTTTAATCTAACTATGGTAATTCCTAGTATATGGTTGTAGCCAAATATTTGTGTATAAATGACAACACTATGACACTGCTGATAAGTGTTGTTGGTCATTGATTTCCGACTTCTAAAAGAACACAGGAAAGCCTTGGACGCCAGGAGAGGTTAAAGGAAGAACACAGACATCGAATGAAGGTAAGTGTGAAAAGGTGTAAAAATGAATTTACCTTTCACATGTGTTATTCTGCTTTTACTGTCTCCAGAATTATTGTGATAAACAATATTCCCATGTTAAAAAAATCGTAAAAAAAAAAGTACCACACATGAGCATTATGGGGCCTTTTGTCTGTTTCAGTCAGGTGATCATTTTAATGCAGCCTGTGTAAGTGATCTGATGCATCTCAATGGTACAGTAAAGGAGAATTATATCATAGCGAATCTTAATTCTGTGGGAAACAAGGTTATGTTAAAGAAATACTACTAATAATAATAATAATAACTGTTTCTGATTAATGTATATTACCCCAGTAGTTACAATGATTTAAAGTCTTTAACAACCCAGATTGGTTGATACACAAATATTTTTTATTTAACTTTCCGGTTGTTACTGACGAGCATTTTTGCATTCACCACTACAGCAATTTCAATTCAGTGATCATCAGGCAGAGTGTGCTATTAATATCTATAGATATTATGTATGTAATAAATAAGTTCTCCATGGTCGTCTTGGTGGAAACCAAAATATTGTTCAACTGGCTTTGTGACATTTCATCTGTACCAGTTCACAAGCACATACATTTTTCACCGTCTGCTGGGAAGGTCACATGTAAATGAAAAACTATGCTACATGTATCCAGCAAACTTTGCTAGACTGAAACTCTAGATTCTAATCTTTTCATGTGGTGTTTTAGAAACATATTTATAGTTAATTAGTTGATGTTATGCTTATGTGGTCTATCCTTAAATCTATCTTTTCTGTTATATAGGTCAAAATTTTTAATATACCAAAGATTAGAATTCTTATATAAAGTCAATGGTTAAATAAAGGCAATGTAATAACAGCCATATCTGCATGCTCACCAGACAATAAATTAGTCACCTGTGATTGAAACGTATGTAATAACATGTAATACTTCCACGAGCGCAAATAACAGCTGTGATTCGATATGGCATGGACTGGATAAGTTCCTGGATGTAGGCAAAATCAGTGTTTAGCCACTCTTGCATCAAAGAATTGTGCAGTTCGGCCAGGTTTCATGGATGCTTTTTTTCTGGTGTCTTACTTGTTGTTAAAGGTAGTCCCACAGTTTTCAAGAGGATTCCCATCTGGAGAATTTGTGGGCCAGTCTAGATGTGTGAATGCTCCTGAATGCTCATCATGCCAATTATTCATGTTCGCAGTCACGTAAACATGAGAATTGTCATCTTGGAATACAGGGATAGGAATGTCATGTTCCTCGGTAAGATTATGAGCAAAAGGCAAAACCTGGTTGTTCAGCAGCTCAATATAGGCATTGTGGTTTGAATTTACTGTCACCTCAAAGGACCCATTTTTGCATAATTAAAACAACCCCAGAACATCAGAGCCTCCTCCAGCTTGAACCACATCTTGCACGCAGTCCTCATTGAAAGCTTCCTGAGGTATCCAATGAATGACGCCTAGCATCATTCACATATAGGCAGTATAGAGATTCATCTTTCCAGCTAACACATTTCCAGTCATGAACAGACCACTTTTTGTGTCCCTTTGCCCACTGTATCCAGGCAGCTTTGTGAGGAGAAGTGAGCAAAAACATCTTGCATGCCACTCTGCTCCAGATGTTGATGGTATGCTGTTCCATGGTATACTGTTTCTTTCAGAAATTAGTTGTGAAGGACCTGCGTTGACTTCTAGAAGCAATTCTTGCCTGGAAGTGAAGCAGTTTTTATTCACAAGCAGTGAAACACGCCGGTGGTCCTGTCCATCAGTTTTCTCTTTTGGCCACAGTTCTGATGAGAATTTCTAGTAGACTGGGATTTTTGCCCCTGCTGGTAGACCCGTAAGACCGTACTCTTCAATACACCTGGAAAGTCAGCTACTTCCTTCACACTAAGGCCTTTGGCACAACCAAATGCAATCACTCCTTTTTGCCAATCATTAACATCTGCTTTGTGACCCATTTTCCACACATTGAATGAGACATTCACTGCACTGTACCATCTCTTCTCAATCTGAATCCCATCACACACCCTGCAGGTGTTTATAGTGCTGTCTTCCTTGTGCAATGCCATCTGCAGGAGGCTGAAGTTATTACCACCTTAACCATGCAAGGTGACAAGTTTTTTTTGTCCGGGGAGCTATTAAACATTAAAATCTATTTGTACTGACTCAATAATGCAGAACTAAAAAAATCTATATTTCCAAACATGACTTTTCAAACAAAAAATTAAATGCTCCACAAAAATGTCTGTATGTCGGTAACAAAGGCAACACATTACATAACAGACCTCTTTTCAGACAAAAAAACATAATGAAGCTCCTGAGTTTTACCTGCAAAAAAAGAAGCAATGTGACAGTCAATGTCTCCAGAAGAACTGTGGTAGATTCTTCAAGACACTCAGTAAAACTTACCAGTAATTTCTGTACAGTACGATGCAGAAGTCTTGGGCACATGCAAAGACTTGCTGTAAAGCAAAGATGCCTTCGAAAATAAAAATGTTTTTACATAAAAGAAAAGACTATAACGTGCTCTAAACAGTAATGAACTAAAGGAAGTCAATATTTGGTGTGCCTTTTTCTTAAACAGTGTTCCTAGTTTTATAAGGATATTAGCTTTCAGGCTGCCTTCATTATGTTTTTTGAATACATGTTTGTTTTCATATGGTTATGTTTGAAAAGTGGCCTGTTGTGTCTGGGAAATTAAAGCATCTTTTTGTACTGACTCAATAATGCAGAACTCGAAAAAAAACATTAATAATAAAACTTGTACCTAAAAACAGTAGGGTGCCTAAGATTTTTACACAGTACTATGTATATATGAGAGAGATGGAGAAAGAAAGAGCCTGTTCTGCTTGCTGAGATGTTCTGCTCACCATGCTCAGAAAGAGTGATTAATTCAATTATCATAACCTTCCTGCCAGTTCAAAACAGTCTGACCATGGCATCGTTGATGGAGCTAGGCAGAATGGTTTGAGTGTTTTAGAAACTGATGATCTGCTATTTTAATGTTGTAGAAAGTCTATAGAGTACTGCAGGCAGCAACACATAGTTGTTTAAAGTGCTCAGAAGAGATTGGCCAGAGTCACTGAGATCATTTTTTCCCCCCACTGCGTGAATGAGAAGCTGTACAGGTGTTCATAAGTGTATTTTGAACATTTTTTAAGTCACCAAAGTAACCAAATATTGGATAGTAATTATAATGCAGTCAGAAATAGTTTAAAACTCTCGTTTGATTAAGTTGTAAAACTAATTATGTAGTGTTGCGTATATTGATGAATGGCAGTGAAGAAAGCTAACATTTGGAATCTCATGTTCATTAATATGGAAATTGTTCTTCATGCTCATGCTGAAATTGTGACCTGCTTATTCTTTCTTAGATCCTAAACCTGCGGCTGCGGGAGGCAGAACAGCAGAGGCTGAGGGAGGCAGAGCTTGAGCGGCAGAGGCAGCTGGAGGGCAGGGACAGGCTGAGAGCACTCAATGTTATTCAGGAGGAGGTGCTTAAGCTCAATCAGCTCCTGGAGCCTGCACCTTACCCACAAACAAATGCCACCTTGGACTACACTTCTTATGTCACCCGTGGTAACCAGCTTTGCTCACAGGTTTCGGAGGTGGTACGCTCTACAACTGAAGTGAGTTGTTGTTTTTCAGGAGATTTAGTCTTTAATGGGTGTTTATGGAAATGGTTTGAACATTGGGCCTTCATGACACATTCATCAACATTAGATAAATCTTTGATAAGGCATATTGGAGGATATATGTAAGTTTTTATTATTCATTTATATTGTCTTTACCTGAAAGAAGAGTGAACCCTCAATGATCATTATGATTGACCACTTGAAATTGTTTTATCTGCAATTTCTTTAACCTTATAGTGGAAGTTATTTTGTCTCTACTAAAAGCATATGCATGAAATATTGAGCAATCTTGTATAGTGTTTACTTTGTCTATATCTACTTATAAATGTATGGAAGTGAATTCTCTTCAGCTGTAATGCTGGTGGTCCATTTGAAGCACCAGTTTTTCTTTTATAAAGCCTGTATGCCAACCAAATGAATATCAGTGCATTAAACTAAGTGGTAATCAGATTTTTATGAAGGAATCATGTATGTTTTGGACACCTAAGGAAAAATATTGTAATAATTTTGATTAATGCCATAATAATAATAAGCCAGGGTTGTTCTCACTTGTTTCTTTCATGTAAAGACAAAGTTACATAAAATATTAATGTCACTTAGAGATCTGACACCTAAACCTTTTATAAATTATTCAGCATTACATAATTAACAGTTTATGCAGAGTTTATGAATATGTAAAGGCCCTGTGTAGATGCTTTTCAGAAAAGTGCTGTGGCACAGTGGCTTGGTGGGTAGCACTGTCACCTCACAGCAAGAAGGGCCTGGGTTCAGTCCCAAGTGGGAGCGGTCTTGGTCTTGTCTGTCTGGAGTCTGCATGTCTTCCACGTGTCTGCATGGGTTTACTCCGGGTACTCCGGTTTCGTCCCACAGTCCAAAGACATGCAAGTTAGGTGAATTGGACATACAAAATTGCCCCTGACCATGTTTGAAATTGAACTTGTGTACTGATGAAAAACTTGTGTATTCATGTAGACTTATTCCTGTCATGAATAGCCACTGATGCTGAAATGATGCTAAAAAACTAATAAACAAACAAACAGAAAAGTGCCAACTTAATGTTTCCAAATATTATATTTAGAGTATAGGAGTTTTTGTTGTATATTGATGTGTATTGACATTTGTATATTGACACATTTCATATTAGAACATTGTAGTTTTAAATATTTCCCACCATGTCAGAATTTACAAAAGACTTTCATGCGTGCCAGAATATGTGAAAACACACACACACACGACACCCCATTTCCCCCTACCACTTGAGATGTTGGTGATATTAAGTTGCAACCAAATCATCTGGAGGCTTCCAGACTCTCACGGGTTTCTAACTGTACTAGCTCACCAAACCATACTTTCACTGAGAGAAACTCTTTGCAAAAAAAAGTATGTGTCCTGTTTCCCTCTTATGGCAGAGTATAGAGCTTTAAGGAAGAGATGTTTCTGTTAAATTGAATGTGTCTTTTTAATTTACTTCTTGGAAGAGGAATGAAATTGTGAATATGCCCCTAAGAATCTGTATGTATGAAGTGTATGCATGACTTTAACTCTGTGCTATGCAGGGACATTTTCCAACAGCTGAGGACATGACTCTGGTAGAACAGGTCCTACAGGAAATGAGAACACTGGTTAGAGCCATCCAAAAGGAGCTTGCTCAGGCACAAAAGAAGAAGAAGAATGAGCAGGAGGAGGAAGAATGTAGGAAGAAACAGGCAGAGCTGAAAACCCAACAAGAAGAATGTGAGAAAAGAGCAGCATTCTCTGTTAAAGATAAAGCCAAAAAACAAGGTAAAATCAGGACTTGCACAAAATCTTGTCAAAATTCCTCCTTAAAATTATTTTTGAATCTTCTGAACTTTTATAAATTAATATGAGGGACAGGGGCAGCACCACTGCTAACAGGGTTTGTACGGGTGCTTGAAATCCTTGAAAATGCTGGAATTTGGCATAAAGGGCTTGAAATTGTAACTGTATTTCCTTTCACAACAAATAGTAATCTGACTGAATATCTCACTTGTATTAAGTTACTAAAAGAAAGAAAAACGGCTGTTGGTCGGGAGCTGGCTACCATCGTTCACTTAAAATACCCGAGATTGCCAGCGGGGGGTGGAGAGCTGTGGGGGTGAACCAACGAGCCGCATTTTCCTCACTTATTAAATGTGCATGAGAGGTGAGGCTGTGTGGGCGAACCTGCTTACATACTCTTCACATTTAAGTGGGAATATACTGTTATTTAATGTAAAATGAGTTAGTAAATATTGGCCTTGTGTTGTATGTTGTATGTTCATACAAATCGAGATGTTGCCGTTTTTAGGTCAGTGTTTTCCGTTTTCAATATTTTGGCTAATCGCGCCATAGCTGTGCAGCTAAGTATGTTGGCTAATCGTACTGTCATTGTCATTGTAACAGTTACCTAGTTGTGCTATAGCTATGTAGCACTAACTAATTGTACTGTTACTAAAGCAGTTAGCTATGCTTCGGGACAGAGATGTTTGACTCAGGGAAATTTGTCATTCAGTTCATGTTTGTAACAAAATAACCTCAGGAGACAGGTTGGGAGAACTCGAACCAAGGTTTTATTTCTAAACATAAACTTTTAGCTTTTCAGCTTCAATGTACACCGCTCAGTGTCTCGGCTCTTTCTCCTGCTCGTTGCGGCTCTCTTGCGTGCTCTCCTCCGCTCCCCTTTAATCCCTCGCTCACTACGCGCGCACACACACACAAAGACAGACAGAGAGAGAAAGACAAAAGGCAATTAGTCTTGGGAAATAAGGAGCAGGTGCTCACTTTTCCTGCCGCTCCTGGCTCCGTCTCCCATTGCCAGATCACGCACCCACAATGTTGAAGTCAGACAAAATTTAAATGTTTCAAAATTGTAATTCACTCATTAAATGCACATCAGAGGTGAGGCTGTGTTGGCAAACCTGATTACATACTCACATATAGGGCATTTACATGACCCGCCCCCCGAAAACTCAGTGAGTTGGAAAGAACCACATCAACATGCCAGAAGGTTGCCGTTTTAATGAGCACTGGCTGGAAAATGACAAATTATGAACAATGGATAAGATGAGGACAAAACCAACGAGTAGCCTCTTGCAAAGTCTGCAAAAAAGACATGCAGCTTTTCACAATGGGGGAATCTGCACTCTCGAGTCACCTTTTGAGTATGTGTGTATTTGTATAAATATGTAATTTACTACAGCTGTAAGGTGCTTGAAAATGGACCTTGAAAGTGTTTGAAAGGTGCTTGAATTTGATCTTGGAAAAGGTCTATGAACCATGTGCTAAGGATGACATCATGTTCCATGCATGCATATCAGCAATGATTGGAATAAATGGAAGTGGTATGTTTCACTGTTTTTCAAAAATGGAGAGAAATCCAAGAGCTCACATGTCACATAAAGTACAATCCCCTCAGTATATCTGAAAGCGTCTTAGACAGTGATGTAAACCACACTGCCAACACAACAGAGAATTCATGAGAGGGCTAAAAGTGTCAGGTTTTATAACTGCCAAGCCTCAAGACCTTAACCCAGCTGAGCATGCATTTCACCTCCTGAAGAGGAGGCTGAAGGGTGTAACCCCTAAAACAAACAAGTTTAAGAAGCTACGGTAATATGGGAGGTAATCCCTGCCAAAATTAAAAAGAAAACTTTACTTTTCCATACCTGTGTGCACATATACTGTCAAAATGATATTAAAATTTTCATTTTAATTTTCAGTTCAAACACAAGTCTTTCTGGCAAAAAATAAAAGTAAATATCTTTGTAATTTCACTTCATTAGTTAGACATTTCCATTCAGCAAATTTTGCAGGAGAAATCATACAAACACAAACTATGAGACAAAGTTGATAAACCTATGGCAAAGTCCTGGTTTTCAAATAGATTTTTTAGACACAATGTATCTGATAATATGAGAAGCAAATGAGCATTGCGTTTTCACTTCCAACTTTGGAGGTATCCCATCAACCTCCAGTGTCCTTAACTGCTGTACCCCTGTTAAATGAGGGAAAAGTCAGGAAGTGTTAAGTGTCAAATGGAGTTAAGACAGAGGAGGTGTATATAAGTGCAAGTAAAATAATGCAAACCAGAGTATTGTTGGGTATAAGCATTCAGCATTGTTCCCAAAGCAACTCGCCCACTCCTCCTTTTTCAGTTAAAATCTAATCCAAAACTTGACGATTCTGCCACGGCATTTTAGTCATTATCGTCATCATCTGTATAATTAATGAACCTTTGTTGATTACAGGAAATGTATTTTTATTAGGTGTGAGCCATTTGAGTAATGGTTCAAATCCTGATTTAATCTTACTCTTTTCTTTATACTCCAAGTATTCCTCTAGGCTGTCCTATACAGTCTATGTACAGTCTTGGGTCCTGTTCATATGCCCTTTTACCCAGTTCTTTCTCTCCTGCTATTATTGTCTCTTGAATCAACATAATGCGCATACACAATCCAGTCCACCCCTTAGGTAGTGTTTGTAAAAGTCCCTTTCTCTTACCACATCTTCTCCACCATATATCAGCCAAAGGAGTAGTTTGTTCCTGCATTACAGCTGACACTATTCTTGAGCTTGGTCTCCCATATCCACTATCCATATCTTAGTGCAATTTCCCTTAAAGTATCCTAAATGTGCTATACCATCCCCCTTATAGGGTATTCGTACACTTGTTTCTGCTGCTACTGTTTTTCTGGCTGTTCTGGTTGTTCTTGTTGTCCTTGGACCAGGGTATCAGGTGATTGTTCTGAATATCAGGCCTCAGTTGGTTGTCCTCCTGCATCCTCTGATCATGAAGCATCAGTAGCATGATGTCCAGTACTGTCAATATTACCTCCTATCAGAATATCCATGCCAGTCTCCTCTGGAACCTCAGAATGGGTTGATGATACTCTGCTGATTGTAGGTGTTTCCTCGTCATCTTGTTCTTCATTAGACGGTGATACTTCTGCCTCGGACATCTCAACTTCCTGAAGTTCATCACGCCTTTCACCCTCGCCTTCTCCCTCTGATGGAGACCCTTCCGCTTGTATGGCTGATACAGTTGCTTGAACCACCTTGTAGGGTCCCTCATATCATCCACGTTCGCCAAAGCATATTTTCTTCCTTCAGCTATCACTCTTTCTCCTGTTCGACAGTACTTTGTTGAATCTTAAATATTTGTTGTATATACTGTTTCATGTCAGTTTTGAACACATCCAAGCTGGGGCCTTTTTGCAAATAGCGATAAGCAGCCATAGGCATTTGCCAGCCAGTAAGCATGCGTAGTTAAGAGAGTATTTCTGCTAGTTTCAGCTGTATATTCCAAGTGCAAGCAGCAAAGCATCCATCCAATTAAGTTTTGTTTCACAACATATTTTATTTATCTTTGCTTTGTGTGCTGGGCATTTTATGAATAATTATTCTGGTAGCTTCAGTGCTTCTAGCAGACCTTGCATAAATTCATGATGTATTGATGACCCATCTGTCTTTTCGAATCCCCCTGATATCCATTTGACTCTAAATTGACAAACTCCATGAGTATAAGCAGTGTCAGCGTACATGTTGACTTTCAAGCCTTTGCTAGTCTGCATGCCTCTGTCTTAGCTATTATTTCTGCTAATAGAGCTGAACGTGGTTGGTGACAAGGTTCTGCATTTCTAACCACTCTTTCACCTTTAGTCCTCTGTACCACTGCATATTTTACTATATAGCACTCGGTTAAAGAAAGGATTATTTATTTTTGTCCTATCCTGTGTCACTCAAATGAGGATGAGTTCCCTTTTGAGCCTGGTTCCTCTTAAGGTTTTGTCCTCTTAACATCTGAGGGAGTTTTTCCTTGCCACCTTCACTCTGGCTTGCTCATTAGGGATAACGGTAAAACCTATAAGTTATGTCTGGATCTTATGTCTTTGTAAAGCTGTTTTGGGACAATGTCCATTTTTAAAAGTGCTTTAGAAATAACATTGAATTGAATATGCCACTTTTAGGTCATTTTCCTCCCAGTAATAAGATCCATCAACAAACAAGGTCAAATCGGCATCTTCCAGCTCGATGCTACTAAGGTCTGCCCTTATTTTGCAAGATTTGTCAACTTTAGCCTGACAATCATGCAGGCCTCCTTCACATGGGGATGGAATATTATCAGATGGATTTTTAGTTTGACAGACCCTGATGCATACATCTGGATAATCTAGAGTAATTCAGCATTCTAGGTCCCATCAAAACAAAATTGCCCTTGCTCAATAAGACTTACTATTTTATGATGAGTATATATAATAATTGGATATCCCATGGTTATTGCATCAGCTTTTACATACATGAAATATACTGCTGCTACTCCTGATAACATGGAGGAAACCCTTTTTCCACTTCAGACAATTGTTGAATTATAAGATATTGGTGGTTTCTTTCTAGAGACAGTCGAGGAATCCTGCAACAGTAGGGCCATTGCACGGGTGTCTACATTTGAAACATGTATAAAATACTTAAGAGAAATCAGGTGCGGCCAAAGCAGGTGCTTGCTGTAACTCTGTTTATTTGAATGAATGCTTTCTCGGCTTCCTCATCCTATTTTAAGCTCGCCCTTAATTTTGTGGTGACTGCGTTTTTAATGACTTTTCTGAGTGGTGCCACTTTTAAGGCATAATCTTCCACCCACTCAACACTATATCCAGTCTTCTCCAAGAATTTCATTTCCCTAACCATTGATGGTTTGGAAGCTTTTGACAACCCTTCCAGTTGATCAGGTGATATTGTTTTAGTTACTCCTTCCCATGTTTGAGATAGATACCCAGTCTTTCACTGGCAATACTGTTTGGTGCCTTATATCTCTGGCACACTTTCTTTCTTCACTTATCTCGGCTTGCAGGCTTTTCATTTTTTTATTTCAATTGGTCTCACTGGAAGGAGCTGATGATTGACCAGGTTTCCAAGGCAGAGTAGTTGCCTCATCTGAGTCTTCTTCCTCCACCTCACAGTCTCCATGTACCTTCAGCTTTAGCAGAGGCATCTGTGGAGCATAAGGAGGTGGTCTCTCTCCTTTTTCCTCACGGGAGAGTTTCTTTCTTAGTGCATCTCTCTAGAACTGCCTACCTTTTTCTCTAAAAAGTTTCAAAATTCCCAACTGTTTCTTTTTCCTTACTTTTTCACCAGTATCATTGGTTTCATAGGTTTTTATTAAGGTCTCAATAGAATCCATAGCTCTATAGTATTTTTTGTTCTCTTGTACCATTTATCGCTTGTTTTGCAAATTGTTTCACTTAAATTTGAGTTTTTCTTGAAAACTAACTCCATTATTTTCATCCATGTCTAGGAACCTCTTCAAAATTAAAGAATGTAGAATAAATTGCTCCCACAGTTTATGCAGACTCATATACCCACTCATCATCTTCACATTCTGCAATCACCCACTCTACTTCCATCGGAATGACTTTTATTTCCACAAATACTTCCCCAATAACCCCATCATCACTGACTAAGGAATTTAGTCCTTCTGGGCCTATCCAAGCAACAGTTTCAACTTCATCAGCCAAATTACTAAATACTCATTTATAATGTTTTTCTAATACCTTTTCCAGTACTTTCCTGATGTTATCTGGTTTCCATAGTGTAGGGGTTTAAGAGATGGAATATAAACACCACTGTTATTATACTGTAAAGAAAAGGGGCACCACCCAACTGTTGATCTAGGCCAGTCAGGCAACCTGTTTAATTACCTCTGATCAATCTCCTCCTGATTGCCATGAATTCACCGCTTATACAGACTCCCAGAATGTACAGGAAACACACACAAGTGGCAGCTGGAAATTAACTAGGAAGCTTATTAAAAAACTCAAGATAGCAATCTATTGATTAGAACAAGGAATATATGTGTCTAGGAGAGATTCAGTGACTAGTTCTTAACTTGATATCTGATTTACTAAAGTACTAAGATGAGCCTGAGTTTTACGGTGGAATAAAAGGACTTTAACGTAAAGGAATTAACTAGCGAAAAGGGGTAAAGAATAAAGAAAGAGGTAGAAATGAAAGGTTTTAAAGGTATAAATAGGCTTTGCCGACCACGTCCACACAAAGCTTTTTTTAAAGCCCACTTGCCTGCTTCAAGGCTGGATAGAAGGCTGGCAAACGTCCACGAATTGGTTTGGTTCGGGTGCCGCCGGAGACCTTTTGTTTCCTGCACAACGCGCGGCTTCACTGACGCTGAAGAAAACAGCAAAGGCAGTGAATCTCAATTACCAACTCCGTTCGATGGCATGCCGCACAGAGTCAGCTGTTCTGAAAGATGTGTCCTTGGCTCTAAAGTAACTTGGAAAGACGTGGCTGTTTCAGTCTCACAACTGGAGGAAAATCTCTCTGTCGCTGGCCATCGATAGAGGGAATCTCCGTCTTTGTCGCTAAACTGGGCGAATGCCAATGAATGAGTGATCGGAAATAAATGGAGCATAAACTATTTGAAAGTAACTGAAGCATGTTACTCACCGATTAGGTTAAACACGGCAAAAATAAAACAAACAACAAAACATAAAATTAGCGCTTTTCTGGACTTTTCTCTGGATGAAAGGATACAAAAAGATTTAAGCTTAGGCTAGCTTCGTCCAAAGTTATTGTTCTGCTCGAAGCGGATGAAGCGCAAATTAACTGTTGTTTTCTCCAGATCTAATGGCAAAAACTCTCGAAAACAAACTCAAGACTGAAAAATGGAAAACTCTCAAACAACCTAGGAAACAAACTGAAACTGAGCTCCGTCCTGATGAGGACGGTTTTTATGAATGGGGAGTGAGGGTGGAGTCAAGATGCGTTTAGGGCCGATACCAATGACGGGGGCGGCTGACTTACTAACTCTGATAGGCTCCTTTGAATTCTAACGGCTAAAAGGGGCGGAGCTTCGTTCAGACAAAGAAAGGAGCCTGGGCGGGAAATTCCACCGTAAATCTCTTGGTTCTGAGAATTAAGCATTGAATTACGTATTTGTAAGAGATGACTCACGAGACAGAATAGAAAATATATTCACATAATTTCTTAAACTTCATGGATGTCCTATGTAACTTTTACACACATTATGGTCAATTCTTCTCTCTGATACATGACACGATAAAAATAATGTCAGCAGATACATGTATAACTTTTATAAGGGATAGATACGTGTATATATTTTATATATATTTCTCTATGGATGTAGAGACTCAAAACAGATATTATAACATAACCACGGGAGTACTAATTTAAAGGTTTTTGTTTTCCTTTTTATGTAATTAAGGTACTACGTCTTAATCTAAAGGAAAAACAGCATATTAACTATGAATCCTAATAACAAAACATCATTAATATGACACACACTCAAAGCAGGATAACAGAAATATAGTAACTTTCATTCACAGGAATTAATTTAAAAAAACAGAACGGGAAGGTCCCATGGAGAATGAAATAGTGAAGCGAGGAAATCTTCAGCTCGTACATAAGCTCGTAACAATGATAATTTCAGCTCTGGGATAACTTAATTTTCTCTGTTCTGATAATGCAGTGGTGATCTGACTTTAATAAAGTTCAGAGATTTCGTTCATGCTATTGGAATAATTCTCGTTTTGTCCGTCTTTTCCGCGTATGATTTGGTAGTATTTTCCGGTCAGACGATGGCGCTGTTGGTCTTCCATTTCATCGTCCCATTGTCCTTGTGACCTGAGCGAGTTTTGTTAATACTGATAACAGCGCAGGAATGTGAGAGGAGTCTTGTCTTTCGCCAGCAAAGTGCCTGAAGCCATAAAACGTGTAGTCGTAAAACCTTCCGGATCCCCAGGCGTTGATTACATTAGAATAATAAATGGCGAAGTTTTACAAGACCCAGATGGTTATCAGAGAGTCCGTTTCTGAGTGGTCTTATCTGATTGAATGCAAGCTACATGCAGTTTTTAATCCCTGGAGACGCAGACCCCACTACAATAGATAATGCAGGAGTCCAGACCCCAGAAAATTAGGACATTTCTGGAACAACCTGTTTGCTCCTGTAATCCCTTTTACTGTAGTGAGTCCCTTAAATAATCTATGTTTCAGTGAGTCAGTTATCAGTAGCAGTTGTCCCCAAACATTATAATATGTATTCTCCCTCCAAAAATGGTCTCCTATCCCATATTTTGCTCTAATAAGTTCTGACTACCCACTGCCTATGGCCATTTAACTTCTTTCACTACTCTAGTGTAAACTGGAGGAGTTGACCACAACACATCCTCTAAAAAATTAATCTCTGTAACTGCTGCCCAGTTCTAAGTCAGTTTTCTGTACCCTCTTGCAAATTGTTTTTCTATCATTGCATGCAAAACTTTTACTTGAATTTCTATTTTTCCCACCTGATATCTCTTTGTTCCAAGGATGTGAGGTGTGCACGTTCTATTGGATCTCCAGTCTGCCTTCACAATTCTTAACTCTTGTTCTGTCCATAATATTGTCCTTATTAACCTAGTTGCCTCCCAAGCTCCTGTCAGTTGAAGCGTTTTACTCCTGACTTCTCTTTTCCCTCACTTCTTGTTTGTTATCTCGCTCACATAACCTCTGATATTCCACCCTGTTTGTATTTTTAATATATATATATATATACTGTGTATATAAACAGCTCTGGATTCCACAAAATTTCTGAAGGTGTGCTGTAGTATCTGGCACCCAGATATCAGCAGCAGATCCTTTAAATCTTGTAAGTTTCAAGGTTGGGCCTCCATTGATTGGATTTGTTTGATTGGATTAAGATCTGTCTAATTTGGAAGCCAAGTCAACACCTTGAACACTTTGTCATGCTTCTCAATTCATTCCTGAACATTTTTTGCAGTGTTATCCTGCTGAAAGAGGCCACTGTCATTAGGGAATACTGTTGCTATGAAGGGGAGTTCTTGGTCTGAAACAATGTTTAGGTAGGTAGTATGTGTCACAGTAACATCCACATGAATTCCAGGACCCAATTTTCCCAGCAGAACATTGTCCAGAACAACACACTTCCTCCACCAGCTTGCCTTCTTCCCACAGTGCATCCTGGTGCCATCTGGACATACAAGCACCAGACCATCCACATGACGTAAAAGAAAATGTGACTCATCAGATGAGGCCATTTTCTTCCATTTCTCCATTTTCCAATTCTGATGCTCATGTGCTTATTGTAGGTGTTTTCAGTGGTGTACAGGGTTCCCCATGGGTCCTCTGAGTGTTCTGCAGCTAAGCGGCCCATACGCAGCAAACTGTGATACACTGTGTGTTCTGACACCTTTCTATCATAGCCAGCATAAAATTTTTCAGCAATTTCTGCTACTGTAGCTCTTCTGTGGGATCACACCAGACAGGCTAGACTTCAATCCCTATGTGCATCAGTGAGCCTTGGCTGCCCATGACAATGTCACTGGTTCACCTGTTGCCCTTTGTTAGACCAATTTTGGTAGCTACTATCCTCAGCATACTGGGAACACCCCACAAGACCTGCATTTTTGGCAATGCTCTGACCCAGCTGTATAGCCATCCCAATTTGGCCCTTGTCAGAAATGCTCTGTTCCTTACGCTTGCCCATTTTTCTCGCTTTCAACACATCAACTTTGTGTGCTCACTGTTATCCACTGCCTAATATATCCCACTCCTTGCCAGATGTCATTGTAGTGAGATAATCAATGTTAATCATATCACCCATCAGTGGTTTTAATGTTATGGCTGATCAGTGTATTACTGTATTATTACTTTACACTAGGTGAGTGTCCAAACAATGTGCACACTATTTTTTGCCACCAGTTAAGCACTGTTTTATACTACCTTTGCAGTTGTATACCTAGTTACAGTGCTCCTATGAATGCACGTTATTTATTTATTATTTATTTATTTATTTATGACTAATTTCTATCTTAGCTTCAAGCATCCAAAAAAAGACATGCCCTTTAAGTCCACTCACTTCCACACAGGCCTTACGTAAACCATCTGAACAGATTTATTCAGACATGCCTTTAGTGTACTATCCCAGGGAAAGACTATTCTTTCTTATTATCACAATCCCGATACTCCTAAGCTTTTGGAACCTCCCACACCCAAGGACCTTATCGTGCCATACCTGCTTTGAGACGAAACACTACTGGTATTCTATTTTTTATCACAAACCAGCATCAAGAATTAGTAGGTTCTCTTGGGGAAATTGCCTAATAACGTAATTGTGGGGAAAGCATGCAACCATATCAATGCCAGAGGACAGCCATATCTACCAGATGACAATGCATATTGTGGTCACCTTCATCTGTTCCTAATATAAAAGGCTCGTCTGTTCTACAAGTTGCAGTAGCCTCAGGAAATGTCATGCGGTGATTTGAATACAATTCCCTATGTATGCACTTATCACAGTCATAATATCCATTGTGGGACTTGATACCTTTGATAAATCCCCTTGGTGGAGTATCACAAATGGCAGAACAAACTTCTAAGAAAAATGTCTTGTCTTGAAAACAAAGACGGTACTGAAACTGAATGGAGGAGCTTTTAAAAAGAGGCAACCTATCAAAATTGAGCTTCAGGTGAAATACCTAGCCTTCTGAAAAAGAGCAGAATAAGCTAGTGAACTTTTTTAGATAGTATTCACTATACCGACATAGTAAAATGTAGTCTTTTGTGAACTAGTTGTAGGGTTTTTGCTAAAAAATTTTTTTTTTAAAAAACAGTAAAAAATAAATAATATTTCACAAGACCCTGAATGCCAGGAATTACCAAAAAAAAAAACAGTTGACCCTTCTATGTAATCTGGCTGCTACATGCTAATGACCTCATACCTGAGCCAGATGTTTTTTTTAGCAGGTGGCAGCCATATTGGTTTTTGAAGCACAAAACTATTTTGAACATTTTCACACAAAATTCTAAAAGTACTTTAGCAATAGTAGATTTCTTATTTAACATTTTAGCCTCCCCTGAGTGGCCAATTAAAACCATCTCTAATGCTATATCAGAGCTGTTCAAAGTCATGCTTTTGGGCCTAATCAAGCCACCTACAGTGTTTGCTAGCTGTGTTGCTGCAAAATAGGGTTAAACATTCAACATTGTTCAATAATGATTTAATTATCAAAAACATGTTGACATTTCCAAACAAATGGCTGCCATACGCAAATTAATCTTTCCTAATGTTTGCATATTTTACTGCAACTCATGAATACTTGACTCTGAAGACACTTCGTGGGCCAGTTAGGAGGGCTTTCCATTTTGATGGATTTTTGTCTGTAGGTGGCGTTATAAAATCTAAGAAGTTGTATTTCAGCATCCACAATTGTGATCATGCTTTGAGCTAGATTATAAATGGAAAATTATGGATAACCTGATTTGTTAAACTGTGAGTACCATTGACCTGTCAGTATTCAGCAGGCATTTGTCAGGCTCCATATTGGCCAATTGTCATGAAAATTGAATGGTATGTCCATGTATGCATTTTCTATTACTATATGAAGTTTTAAAATAATTGGTCACTGGGAAGTTCTGCTGATATTTCCAACATTTAAATCAAGCATGGGTACTCTACAGTTAACTTGTAGATATGAAACATGATCCCTCTTATACAGTCCCTAACAACATTGCAATTGCATGTTTTTTCCAAAAAATGCATAGAATGTCCTCATTGGCAAGTTGTTTGATTTTCACCTGATGACCTTAAAACTGGTCTTGATGCAATCTACAGAGCATGTAGGTAAATACTTCATTTTTGTGGTAATACATCAAATGAACATTGAACCTTTTGGACCAGATTTCGTTCATCACTCTGAGTTAATTGTATGAATGAACCTGAACAATACCATGCCTGTGTGGTCCCAAGATTTTTATATTTTCACAGAATTGTTAGTACAGCTGCCCTTCAGTGTCTCAACAGGAGTTTTGGATGTGCACAAATTTTATGAGGTCCACAATATTTTGTGTTGCTTCTCAGTCCATATATAAGGAATGTGCTGATTTCTGTGTGTGACTCAGGTGCTACGTGTAGGGTTGTGTAATTTAGTTCTCTTGAGTTGTAGTGAGTGTAATTTAGTTAACATTGAGTTGCTGATCAGATCTTCAACAGCCACAGCAACATAGGACAGTGGCAGGCAGATTATTATGCATGTAGGGAATGTGCTGGTTTCTGTGTATGACTTGGGTACTAAGTGTAGAATTGTGTAACTTTGGCTCACTTGTAATAGTAAGTTGCTGATCGGATCTTAAACGGCCACAGCAACATAGGACAGTGGCAGGCAGATTATTATGGAATATGATGGTTTCTGTGTGTGACCCAGACATTATGTGCAGGATTAACATCCTTTCTGTAGTATTTCATTTATTATCTAGTTGAACTAGTGACTGCTGTGAATAGAGCAGATGACAACAGGGGAAAGACCTTACTGGGGCTGCCATGGGCTAGCAACTCATGGCAGCGGCATCTGTGGTTAACCATGTGTATGCATCCAAATAAAGCTACATTACGGAACAATAGTACAATACCCCGGGAGTCTGTGAGAGCAGGGGTGGAAGATGACTCACAGGTGGATAACATGGCTATGGACTCTGGAACGGACTTGACTATGAGATGTG
>JAOVVH010000038.1:197391-210683 GCA_028566435.1 Scorpiodoras heckelii
TAGAGCCGTTTTAGTGACCGAGTTCCCTATGAAGTGCCCTTGGGATTCTGTATCCTGTGCAGTGTGTAGGGAGCAGGAATAGAGCTTAGGGACACTTGCAATCGGAATGTAGCCTAAAACGAGTAATGTAACGGTCAATTACGTGATCACTGATGGCGCCACAGGTTTGCATAATTTAACAAATATTTAACCTGCGTAAATTTTTTAGGTGGCGTTAATTTTTATAATCACGATTAATTCTGTAATGTGTTACCGTGTTTGTTGATGCATTAATTTGGCAGCACTAATAATATTATAGCTTGTAATGTTGTATCATACATAGCAATTACGTATTTTGAGAACTTGTAACCACCATCTCTCCAGTTTCAGGAAAAAACATAGTACTAGCTCTCTTAGCTTGGCCACTAAGGGGTAGTAGTTAGGGCTGTACGATTAATTGTATTTTTATCGTTATCGCGATGTGAGATTTCACGATAAACTCATCGAAAAAGCCACGATGACGCCTTAAATAAAATCCTGAAATTGCATCACCTGCATGCATTATTCGCGTGCAGAGGGAGCTCTTCACACTGCAGACTATGCTCACGTGACATAACTAGGCAGGAGGCAGAGCGAGCTGAGGTAAACAGTCAACACGCATCATTACACGCTCTTAGTCCTGGAAAAATGAGCACAGGCAGGCCAAATGCTAACAAATCTTCAAAACGCGAAGACGTAAGTGAGTAAGATCTGGGACATTCCTAAAAGTTCTGTCCATGTCATGGTGCGTGACAATATATATTAACTACACTATTACATGATGCTCCTGATTGCTTAATTCTAAGTAAGTATCGAGATCGGCAAGTATATGGCGTTATTTTACTGCCCAAAGTTGAGAACACATTTTTTAAAAACGAGAGCATGATTCACGCAGCACTCACGATTTTTTTTGCTCGTGTGTAAAACATACATGCTCTCGCTCATACGTTTCTGCTCGTGCTCAGATTCACGTAGCTCTAAACTAAACTGCTGTCTCGCGCTTAGATATATCCTGCTATCGCACGAACTTGCTCTCCTTTAATTTTGTGAAGTGCACGTGCTCAAGCAAACACACCCCGCGTGCTCGTGAATCTGCATGTTCTCGCGCTAGGATTTTTCACTGCTAGAACACTGAAAAAGTCATCAGCCAATCAGAAAGAATTATCCAATTTTGAAATTGATGAAATTGTTCCTCTTGCTTAACACGTCCTCTACTGTGTACAAACTTAAACACGCAGTTTTTATAACATTTTAGAGGACAATATGTATTTATTTACTGTATATTGTATATACAGTGTTTTATAGTTATCAACAAGCACTGAATAAAAAAAGCAGCAACTCCTCTTTTTTTTATAATTAAACATAAACACTTTATAATTTATATACTCACTTTCTTATTAACTGCTGTACTTAATATTTTTTAAAAAGAAAGAAGGAATGAAAGTAATCTTTTCTACTGTAAATCTAATCTAATTTTAGATTTTATTTGGCGCTGAATAAACCTACAAAATAGTTGGAATTATTCTGGATTCATTACACAGTAAAAACAAAAAAAATCTCTGCTGATCAGAGAGACTAAATTTCTGTATTTTAATGTTAATTTATCGATATCGGGATATTCAACAATGTTATCGCACATCGCATTTTTTGCCCATATCGTACACCCCTAGTAGTAGTGATCTAAAATAGTCTAGGGTAAAGAATAAGAGAGGATGAACACTCGACCTCAGACAGCAAGCAGACAAACTTGTATGGATTGTACTTCATATAGCATGAGCAAGATTTGGAAAACTCTGTTAATGTTCATATGTCCTTTATGGAGATATAAATGTGGGTTGGGGCAGGGGGTTGTTGATAATTGTAATGTGAAGGATTTAAGGCATGTGTTGAGTGAGTTATACTCAATATTTGTCTTTGTGATTCAGAAGGACTTGTCTTTTATGGCCTGGAGTTTCATCTGATTGGAGAAGTAATTGTGAGACTGAAGCAAGGATCACAGAGGAGCTTTATTCAATAGTTGAACATCAACTTTAGGAATTCAACACACCAGCAGCACTGTAGACCATTCACCACACAATTAACTTCGTTGCATGGACTAAGCATCCTCACGGGACTATGAATGGGTGAGATCGAGCTAATTTACCTACCTCAAAGGCTCTGATAGGATAAAGACTGTGCTTTTGGACATATATAATGACTGTGTATATGTTCACTTATGTGTTTGGTTTGGGAATGTTTTCTTTTTGTACATACCGTTAATACCATGGTGGCGCAGCAAAAAGGTCCCTGGGTCCTTTCTGTGTGGAGTTTGCATGTTCTCCCAGTGTCTGCATGGGTTTCCTCCCACAGTCCAAAAACATGTATGTTAGGTGAATTGGAGATACTAAATTCCCCATTGACGAGTGTGAAACCTAATCTACTGTGGAAAAAACTTAACCTAGTGTGAAATCTACTAACCTCACCAGTCATGAATTCAACCACTGTATGTAAAACATGATTGGTAATTTATTAGGATAAATTCCTAATAAAAAAATAAACATACAATTAACACACACTGAGTAGCTATCTGTGTGTGAGAGTGATTACATGTGCACAGGGTACACAATATGCTAGTTTAGGACCCTACCTCTTATATTTATTTGTGACTGGGAATTAACTGTTTCAAACTGAATATAACAACAATAAATACCAGCGATTTTCTGGTTATGTGTTTCCAACTAGATCTAATATTTATTTGTTACATACTTCCAGCTCTAGCTACTGGAGTCTTTTTGGTTGTCTCTCTAACGCACATTTTTGGAATTCTGACTGCGGTCGAACTTCTCGGGTGTTCATGCACACGTGTGCCACACAGTCACGTCATGGTTTGTTCGCAATCTTTTTGGGTTCATGAACTGTGACCCCAGATGACTCTTGCCAAAGACAGACAACTTCTTACTGAAATGAAAGTTGGTTTTCTATCATAGATAGATACTTTATTGTATGTAATCACTAATCACAAATACATTTCATTTAAATTATTTACTATTATTATTATTATTATTATTATTATTATTATTATTATTATTATTATTATTATAAAATAATTACTACTACTACTACTCATAACAACAACAACAATTATAATAATAATAAAAACAAAATTTAATTAATTAATTAATTACTATGTGCTATATATTATTCCCACCCTGAGCGTGTCATGTATTGATAATTCTCAGGATCTTAGGGGTTCAATTCAATTCAATTTTATTTCTAAAGCGCTTTTAACAATGTACATTTTCCCAAAGCAGCTAATTCCATTGTTCTGTTTCCTTAAAGTAATGAATTGCTGCACGACATATTCAGAACATGTCATTTCTAAAAGCTGTGGCATTGCAATTTATTGAACTAGTTGCAGTGACATTATTATGTGACCATATTTTCCATACAGCATGTATAAGATTGAGCTCAGTATGTGCCTTATCAAACATCCATAACACTATAATGTTGAAGTTACATGATAGGAATACTGTATTAGAGGAGCTAGGCCATAATCCTGAATCAAGAATCCAATACAGAGAAAAAAGAAAATCCCATTAGAAATTGTGCTCTTGATGAAAACTGTATGGGATTTTAGAATTCTACAGGACTACTCCATTAAACATTTGAATCTTGCAGGATTGCAATGGGGAAAATAAAAATCCCATTGGAATATTGTGAAACCCTGTATAATTTACATAATCCTATTGAATCCTCTGGGAGAAAAATGAAAATCTTATAGGATTTTTGATTAGGGGTGAAATCCACATCTGACTGTTTATCCTCAGATGTAAAAGAGTAATACATTTTCCTTTGTGTTCATTTGTGTGCATTTAAAATTTATTATAGGTCAGAATAAAACCATTTCTGTAAATGATTAAATACTAGTGTTTCCCTCAACTGTACTTCTAAAATAAAACTTTATTTGTTACCTAGCTGTGGTTATGCAGTAAAGCTATGATAACTTTGCCATGATTGTATCTGCCGTTGTACTCCTGTTCAGAAATATAATTGTTTTAGTCATGGTAACCGACAATCTTCTGCACAAAGATGGAACTGTGCACAAGTGTCTCGCATGAGTGAGGTAATTTTCGTACAATTCATTGAGGTGGGTGGGATACAGTATACATTTGCGTAACAGTATACCAATTCGAACAGAACCATCACCTTTAACCGCTTAAGACTAGTTTGAGTGACTATTAGTTCCGCCAATAATATGAGGAATCGTCAAAATTTCCTAAACGTAACAACGAATAAGAATCCGGGTTGAGAAAGTGGGCGGGGATTACGGCCGTAAACGTCGTCGTTAAAAAAGAAGTCGATTCAGGAAGCCATTGCGTTGCGCACTTTAGTCAAGGAAAACGTACTATTTTTACGTATTCTACGCACGTTTAAAATACTTTCCTGAAGTGCCATTCAAATTAGTATGGCATCGCAGGCAAAGAAGAGAAAAATGAATTTCTCTGAAAGGGAAGTGGAAATCATCGTTGAGGAGATGGAAAAACAAAAGCACATTTTGGTGAATCACTTCAACGCTGGCGTAACTCACATCGCCAAAAATAACGCCTGGCTGGAGATTTTGAAGCGCGTGAACGCTGTGACCAACTGCCAGCGCGAGCTCGCCGAGGTGAAGAAGAAATGGTCTGATTTGAAAACCGAGGTTCGTCGTAAAGTGGCGCAGGCTCGCGCAGTGATAGAAGACACGGGCGACTGCACAACGGTACCGGTTATTCTTACTGCCATGCAGCAGCGCATCTGTAACCTGCTGGGGGAAGCCACCATCATCAGCCTGCCTGCTGGGGAATCGGGAGAGCCGAGTGCGGAGATTGCGGTGCCGGTGCCCATTAGTACAGCCACTACTACCGTTACACTAACGCAGAGTAAGTCAATGGCGTTACTGCAGCGCGGTTCAGCGCCTATTACCGTAAACCGACCCTCATAATAATACAATACGATACCATGCGACAGAATAGTACTAGATGCGATAACAAAAAAAAAATTCTACATTTATGTTGGAATTTCAGCTAAATCTTGATGAATTTGTCATTTTACTGTGGTGTTTGCAGAGTTTAACATGTATAAGACTGAAATATAATGTATAAACATACTTGTGTATATTTAATAATATGAACAGAACTACGTATACAACATGCAAAAAAAAGTATGTTAAGTAAGTATACAACTTTCATAAAGCGGGGTTAAAATCTTCTTATAGAGTCTTATACTATTTAACTGTGTTAAACAGGTATTCAGCCAACACCTGGCACCGCCTGTGAAATGAAGACTCTAGATGGTAAGCCTTTTAGGCCATTTTCAGGAAAAAGTCTGAGTAGTCACACAAACAAATGTTCCTGTGTTTGGAAAAGTGACCCAGTTCATTATTTTTAATTACACTGACCTGGAGCTACATTTTGCTAGAAAGAGGAAGGGACAGTCTAATGGAGACATTTTATTTTATAACAAAGTCACTTTTTTCTGCACAGATAGTTGGGTCTCTGGAGTGCCTACCAGCCCACAAACTTTGAAACATTAAAACCCAGTCAGTTATTTGTATGGTGCCTATTTCAGGAAACATGGACTTAATCACTCTGTTTCAGAATCTTTATAGCGTTTAATGTCACAAACGAATTCATTGGAATGATGCCTCCTACCATCTGAATATCTCCATTTACTGCGTCAGTATCTCCACACAAAGCTTGAGAATCACATTTGTAAAGGGTTGCCTTTTTTTGTTTGTTTACTTCTCACGAGTAGTGGATGTGCCACTTCACAAAGATATTTTCAGCAACTTTCAAATAAAACAACACTAACCAGTAGCCTTAGCATCGGAAACGAGATCATGTTAGACCCACGGCAGCATCACAGTAACATGAGATATTCACTACGGAGTGTTACTGTAATCATTACCATCTTAGATTTGTGGTTCATTTTTGAGAAAACCAAATCAAATATAAATCAAGCAGAGGTAATTACCTGTCAAGAAGCAATGTAGCTAACTCAATGCTAAATAATTTCAGGTCCTGTGGTTCACTTCACCTCTGAAAAGCCACCTGTCGTTTACTCTTGTTTTATCTCTGGCTATCTGTCTATATTTTTCTTTTCATCTGGCTTTTCTTCCCTGGTTTTCTTCTGTTTTCTTGTCTTTGCTGTTCTTTTCTGGCAGAGTGATGTCTGTTTTGAGTCTGACTAAAATTGTCACATTGTTGATGGTAAACGGGTGGCACAGTTTTCTCTCTCAACTTACCATTGCCATAAGAATCAAAGGATATTAGAATCTCTACAACTAACTGACATGGTGATCCACCAACCACAGATTGGTACTAGTCACTTTTTCCAGAGAAGATAAAAAAATCCCACCTTCTTTATCATCATGTAACATTAATTTACTCTTTAAATGCTTTATAGGCATTAAATGTAAACACACAAAACATTATTGTTCTGAAAACATCCCAAAACAGAATCTACAGCATCCTGTACCTTTTTTTTTTTTTTTTTTTTTACTGTTCCTGGGGATGACTGGATGAAACCAGACATAGAATCTGGTGGTTTGTGGTTAATTTTTGAGGAAACCAAATCAAATATAAATCAAGTGCAGGTAATTACCTGTCAAGCAGCAGTGTGGCTAACACAGCGCTAAATCCTTTCAGGTCCTGTGGTTCACTTTACCTCTGAAAAGCCACCTGATGTTTACTCTTGTTTTTATCTCTGGCTCAGTCTGTGTCTTCTTTTCATCTGGCTTTTCTTCCCTGGTTTTCTTCTGTTTTCTTGTCTTTGCTGTGTAAGCTGTTGTTGGCAAAGCTGTTGTTGGAGAAATTGACAGTGTGGTGATTTCTTGCTAATGGCATTACGAGTACTAGGAGAAGCAACAGGGGCTTGATTTTTTTAAAATTCTTTTATTTTTATTATCTGTCTCATGTACTACTGTCAGGACAGAGCGACAGTTTTTGCAAATTTGACAAAAATGTATTTTTTTTATAGAGGCTGCTTACTGTAACTTCAAAGCCACAGACTCTGAAACCGAGCATTTGGAATAAGCTGTTTCAGGGTGAAAAGACAGCTGTAGTATTTGATCCATTTGATATTTTGACCAAGGAATGTCACAGACATTTTATTAAGAGAATAGGGTACTGTAATAACGTGGGGAAATTTGTATATTAGGTCCACTTTAATGGTAGCATAATTATATTTGTACTTCAGTTAAAATATGGGTACTATGTGCGACTTCTCCTTTAACAAACAAACAATAATTTCAACAGGACCCAAAACTTTGTGTCAGCTGTCTTGAACTGAAAATTGACCATCCCATATATTTAATTTCTTTTGTTTACAATAATGTTAGATTTATTTCTGTTTTGTACTGTTATAACATCAGCAATTGTAAGACTGTAACTATGGCTAAGTAAGCACAAGCATTCGTAAGAGTGTCACCATTACACTGACAGCAACACGTATACGCTATTATCTGAAAATGAATTTTTCAAACACCCAACACAATTGTATTCAAATTGTTTACTCTGAAAATTATTACCCATAGCCAGTTTGGCATATCAAAATTACAAATTAGATACAAGAAAAAGGATTTTTCTTATGTGAAAGTTTTTCACATAACAATATATAATATAATAATGTAGAATAAATAAAATACAATAGAATTTTACCAGAATTGAACATAACAGATTATAATTTTTTTCTTATAGAAAGAATTCATCTTTGGTAATTGGACAACAAACAATTTTTTTTTTGCATTTGCAAAATACTGTAGTTTTTATCACGAATGCAGAAAAAAGAAGCAGTGACAGTTACTTGCTTTTATTACTTGTAAATATTTCCAAGAAGAGAGTTTAACATGAAGAACGAAGAAGTGAAAAGGTGGGGAAAACAGTGGTGATCAGTGATAATCAGACATTATACACTGATTGTGAGTCGTGTGATCCTGCTCTGTCAACTCGTATATCAGCAGCCTGTGATGTAAGCTGGAGAGCCATGCTGAGTTCAAGACAGTGACTGATGTCCACTAAAAGTCATTAGATTTCTCGACAGCTTCTGTTTTGCTTTAAAGCTGCTAAGGTGTCTTAAAACTTGCCAGATCTATCTATAAAGTCTCCATTATGCCTTTAACATCTGTCACACAGATTAACATGCAACTAATGATATGAATAAGTATTACTATCCCACATGTGGAAGGCAAATGGCAGAGCAGAAAGCGCAGTTTCCATCACCAGCTAAGTTAACAGAAGTGCAGCAAACATAGCCACGTAATCTAGCCACCATGTCATGCAACACATACTGATGACTGATCCCATGTAGTTTACCTTTAAAATGTACATGTCTAAATGTCTTTAGTATATTATTGTTCACATTTATTATGTCTTAATTATTCTACTGCTGGCACAGTGATGTCTGATTTGAGTCTTGATAAATTGTCACATTGTTGATGGTAAACGGGTGGCACAGTTTTCCCTCTCAGCTTACCATTGCCATAAGAATCAGAGGATATTAGAATCTCTACAACTAACTGACATTTTGATCCACCAACCACAGCTTAGATATATAAAAAAAAGAAGCTAAAAAAATCCCACCTTTTTTATGATGTAACATTCTTTCACTCTTTAAATGTTTTACAGGCATTATACACTGATCAGGCATAACCTTATGACCACCTCCTTTTCTCTACATTCATTGTCCATTTTCTCAGTTCCACATAGTACCATATAGATGGTGTGTTAGTGTGTGTTGTACTGGTGTGACTGGACACAACAATGCTGCTGGAGTTTTTAAACACTGTGTTCACTTACTGTGCACTCTGAGACACATCCACCATATTGCTCCACCCTGTAGATGTAAAGTCAGAGACAGTAGCTGTTCTGTTGTTGCACAGGTTGTGTTAGTCATCCTCTAATCCTTTCATCAGTGTTCACAGGATGCTGCCTACAGGATGCTGGTGACTGGACAGTTTTGGTTGATGGATTATTTTCAGTCCTACAGTGACAATGAGGTGTTTAAAAACTCCAGCACAAAAAAGACACAGCACTGCTGTGTCTGATCCACTCACACCAGTACAACACATATCATCAGTGTCAACTGCAGTGCTGAGAATGATCCACCACCCAAATAGTACCTGATCTGTGGTGGTACTGTGGGGGTCCTGACCATTAGAGAACAGAGTAAAGGGGACTAACAAAGTATGTAGAGAAACAGATGGACAGTCTGTAATTGTAGAACTACAAGGTGCAGCTATATGGTAAATGGAACTGATAAAATGGACAATGAGTATAGAGAAAAGGAGGTGGTCATAAGTTTATGCCTGATCGGTGTATGTAAACACACAAAATATTATTGTTCTGAAAACATCCCAAAACAGAATTTACAGCTTCCTGTCGTTTTTCCACATGGCCATGTAATTTTTTTTCAGAAAACAATTTGTCCTGTGACGCATCTTCATGTGTTGAAATGTAACAACTTCAGTGATGATTTTACTATTAATCTTTAGTGTCAAACTGTAAAGTTGAATTTCTACAACGTCCCTTCTTTTTATTCAGTGCAACTTTGGTGTAAAGTGGACATATTATACCCATTTTTGATCAAATTCAGCTCCCTGGGGTCTTAATGAAATGTCTTGGTCAAAATATCATGATAATCAGCCACCACAGCTCTTTTATCACCCTGTCTAAAACCGATCTTTCCGAACTCTCTTTTGGAAAGTGCCTGCTCAGTGCCTGTTCTTTTAAATGAGAATGAGCCACTGCTAACGTGCCCCCCTCTGCCACGGGGTGTGCCACTAGGTATATTACATAGATGACACATTGGCTGATAAGATGTATGTGAACATGCTACCATATTGGACTGGTCAAGACTGGCTGTTTTTTTCTGTATAAAAATCACTATAATATTTACATTACTCAAAAAATTTCAGTGGGTTGTTTTTATAGTCAGTGGTTTCAGAAAAGGCTTGTTTCCAGTTACTTCAAATCTCAATAGTTAAGCTATAATCCCTGCTACATGCTCAAGAGATAAGTGTATATCAATGTCATGAGGAATTGTAAAAACTGTTTTTTTTTAATTGCTGTGACTCCTGCATTGTACTGACCCAGACTGTAAAAGCAGTCAGGAACAAAGTTTTTAGCACATGTACAGGTTTTTGCTGATTATTGCTGGATGTTGTCATCAAAAATACACTTGATCCACTCAGCTCTTCTGTCCTCTGAGACTGGGGGCACGTGTAGCAATGTCTCATGCTTAACTCTTAGGTTCAAAATACGTAATGCTGGCATATCCGCAAGACTGATGAGAAATAGAAAAGAATGGCAGCCATCACAAAGGTTATTCTCAAGCTGTGGATGGAGGGAGGTATTGTTGCAGTGAGCCTGTCTGTGATGTCACAAATGGCTCAGATTCTGAACAGAGCAGTTAAGCCCATGGATCCGGAAATAGGCAGCCCATAAAAAACTGACTGGGTTGTTTGTGGGTTGGTAGGCACTCTAGATACCCAATTTTTTGTGCATAAAACCTGAAAAAGTGAATTTTTCATAATATGTTAAATAATATGTTTAAGTTAAATCTCATCATTTTGTGCTTGGTAGAATGATTTGCCAGTAGTTCTAAATTACCTTCATTATAGATAGACAACTATATTAAAATATGAATAAATGTAAGGGCCTTTATTTCTAATTTAAAAGCTTAATTTGTGTAATGTTGGTGGAATTTGTATTTTTTGTCTTCCTAACACATTGAGAACTACTGTTTATAGTAATTGATTTCATATTCATTTAATTTTATTTTATTATGCAAACTATTAGCAAATTATGAAATGATTATACATTTCTTTTAGATGTAAACCAACAGATAAACCAATTAAAGTTAGAATATACTGCTTATGCCAAGCTTTATTTATGTTGATGCTGGTCATTTGATGTAACCAAGCAAAAACCATACAAAAAACAAGGAGGTATTCATTTGAATACATAAATAATTATTCCAAATTTGTTCAGAAAACTTCTCATAGTGTTTTAAACTGGTGTTTAATAAAGTTATGTGTGTGATGCAGTAGCTGAAGCCACATACCACACTCTGGAGGAGGGCATGGTAGAGTACTGCACAACAGAGACACCTGTCACCGTTACGACTGAAGCCCCAGTGGAGGTTTTGGCAGCGCAGGCTGAATGCTCAGTAAAGCCACAGGAGCTGAAGAGCCGCATTGCGCTGAACTCTGCCAAGCTGTTGCAGGAGCAGCGTGTAACCAACCTGCATGTGCGTGAAATTGCCCAGCACTTGGAAAACCAGAACGACCTGCTGCAGATGATCCGCCGCTCACAGGAAGCACAGGCCTGTGCCCAGGAGAGACAAGCACAAGCCCTTGAAGGTACACAGGCCACCCTTCTTGCCCTCATCCAGATGTTCAAGCCTGCTCTGAAGGACTTGAGAAAGTTCCTACAAAACACTAACAACGCTAATGTAACAGGAGGCATTGAAACTGGTGATGGGGTGGTGAACATGCCACAGCAGGTGGAAGATGGACAGTAGAGGCTGTTGTATTGTAAGGAAAGTGTTTGTGCATCTGCACATGTGTGTCTGTGTGTGTTGAAATATCCTTGATATTGTCCTATGTTCTACTTTCCATGAGAGTGTACTGTATATCAGTGGTTCTCAAAGTGGGGTCCGGAAACCTGGAGTGGGGTGGGGGGGTTCAATCCATAATTATTAAAAATTATGTTTACCTCAATAACAAATGTTGATGAAATTTCTCCTGAGGTGGGCCATTTTACAGTTTAAGGTAGCTTTCTCCAAAATGCATGAGAACCACTGCTGTACATGAATGGGGACTTTATGGATGGTGACAATATACTATCTTTATACTACTTTCTTCTTTTTCCAACTATATTTTAATTTAAAACCTCTCATAATTTTTAAATAAATTTTGCATGTAAGAATGAGCTTCCACTAAATCAGCAGGGCCTGTGACATTACAAATCAATAAACATGATAAAATGTAAAGCATTGTCTACTCATTTTCATAAATAATGTCTTCTTGATTTCTCCTTGCTGATTTGAGTTGGACAGGACTATATTTGGTATATAAGTGATGTCAAAGCTGTCTTTCCTTTAGGAGCTCCTGTTCCCACCTACAGTCCAAACATATGCAGTCAGGTGAACTAGAGTTCTACTAAATTACCCTGAGGTGTGAGTGTGTGTGCCTGCCCTATGATATACTGGTGACCTGTCTAGAATGTTACCCTGCCTTTCACCCAGTAAGCTCTGGAATAGGCTCCAGCACCCCTGGTAACCTGGTAGAAGGATAAGCAGCTTAAACATTGAATGAATGACTGAGTCTCTTGAACTGGGAGGGCTTCAAACAAAATACTTTTTCCACTGATTTCCTGAGTTCTAACCAAAAAGCCTCACGAACCTTTTAACACTGTCCACTTTGCATTTTGTGTAAAACCTACTTTTGCAAAGTAATCCTAGGATTTTTGCAGGATCTTCAGAAATTTGGCTGTAAACTACTCAGCCAAGTGTAAAGCATAATAATTATCAAAAACATTTCTAAATGTAATTACCAAATGTATATATACATACACAAGGTGCAATCAAAAGTCCTAAGACTGAAAAAGGTTAGTCACATTAATCTTAGGGGTCCAAGCACAGGGTGCTAGAACCCTGCTGTTATTGTTCTGATTTTAATTGTTTTTTGCTGGAGTTTCCTCTTCCTCTTCCTATTCCTATTATGTTATTGCTGAGACCAAACCGTAATCCTTCCCGCTGCTCAGGCCCATGACATGAGCCTGATCGGCCCATAGGTGGCACTATGACAAAGTGACAAACATTTTTGTCCATATCTCCAAATTCATCTTTTCACATATTCCTTGGCTTGTGAGGAACAAAAAACCCTCAAGAACTCATAAGCTCTGCACACTTAGATTTCTGAACATTTACACATGCATGTCTCTTTCAAACAAAAGCTGACAAATAACATTTCCATTTCCCTTTTTATTCCACACACATTTGCTGCTTGATCTAATTAGCCCCACACATCACATTATGCATCCAATTTGCATAATATCAAAAACATACTTTTACAAACTAGTCCTAGGATTTAAGTTTACTCCTGCTGAGGGTGGCCCCCCATGGACGGCCTCGAGCTCGCCAGAATGGACAGCTTAAAGAAACTCAGTTAATTTACATGCTGATGTGGGCAGCCTTCCATGATGTCTAGGACTGTTTGCCATGGACAGTTTTGGACTTTATCAGTCAAATCTCAA
>JAOVVH010000038.1:216672-227787 GCA_028566435.1 Scorpiodoras heckelii
AAAAATCTAAGTAGGCGGGGCCTAATGGTCCCAGTGGCAAAGTGATTTGGCTTGACCCAAGGAATCAGGAAAAAAATAGACTTTGTCTGTCAAAAATCTGTGGTATGACTTATAAGCAAAAAGATGTTTTTATTTGCTATAACGCCCCCATTTGGCCATTTTTAGTTCCTGAGTCATTTCACAACTTCTCTACCTGTCTGACAAATTTGGTACTTCTGGGACTTACGGTCTTTGCTCCACGATGCTTTTCATCCGAGAAAAAGAATAATAATAATAATAAGAAGAGGAAGAAGAAGAAGAAGAGGAAGAAAAAATCCTGACAAATACAATAGGGTTCCTGCACCTTTGGTGATTGAACCCTAATAATAATAAAAATCGGAACAATTACAATAGGTCTCCTGCACCTTCGGTGCTTGGAGCCCTAAAAATCCGTAGAATTACAATACGGTTCCTACCACTACGTGCTACGGACCCCTAATAATAATAGTAAACATAGCCACAAGCGACGATTACGGGGACCTCGCACCTTACGCCAAAGAGACCCAACACAGCCCAATGTCTTGTTTCCAACATAGTAAGCAATGGCAGAGCTGTTCAGCACATAGGACCAAACCTTGGGTCAACAGAATCTTAACTGTAGACTGCCAATTAGGACAACGAGGCCTATAGCTAAAATCAGTGAAATCTTGTCTTCGACTGATGCATCGTTTTTATTTGTGTAGTCTCAGGGTTTTGTGAAAATCATTTCATCATAACCTTCTAAATCTTTTCTTCTAATTACATAAAGCCTTCAAATTTCTAGAACAATGTACAAGACAAATTCCGGTAAAAGGACTCGGTCATAATATGGTGACCTCATATTAGGAATGAGACGACTAGCTTGAAACAGTATGTCTAGCTGAGAAATTTGCATTAACACATTTTTATGATTTATAGCGCCCCCTAATGACGTGCTTGCACGAAATTCGACCAGCTAGCCTAGAGTATAATTTTATACGTACAACCCAAGTTGCAGATTTTTTGGCTGAAGCGTTCTTGAGTTATAGAATTTTCAATTTGCATTTTTGCAATCTGTTTATTAGCATGTGGCAGCCATGTTGCATAAAAAAGTCTATTTTTGTTTTATAATTATTGACTTTGAGGGAATTCTGATTTTTTTTAGTATTTTTTTTACATTGATTGGCTGAAAAACCTAGGACTAGTCCTCAAAAGTGTCGTAGCTATGGCATTCCATTGAACTTTTTTTTTATTTAAATCAAGGAATCTGGAAAAAAATTATTTTACATGTGAAAACTTCTGGGTATGGAGGCTTTTAGCAAAACACGTTTTTCTTCACCAAAACGCCATCTCTAAGCTGATTTGGCTGATTCTTCACGCCTGAGTAGTGGGGAAGGTTTCCTACTAGTCTCCCAAGTTTCATGTCTGTAGGACTTACGGTTTGGTCTGGGCGATAAGTTGTATTGCAGGCCGTAGAATAATAAGAATAAGAATAATCATAATAATAAGAAAAATCCTTAAGAAAACAATAGGGGTATAAAAATCCTAACAACTACAACTAATAAAAATCCTAACAACTACAAACCTAAAACCTAAATATAGCCGCAAGCGGCGATTACAGGGTCCTCGCACCTCACGCCAAAGACCCCTGATACACCCTAATGTCATGTGTCCGACATAATAAGCAATGTCAGAGCTGTTCAGCATGTAGGACAAAACCATGTGTCATATGTTGACATCATTATAGGAATGAGACGAATAGCTTGAAATAGTATGTAAGCTCTTATATGTGGAACTCAGTCATAATATGTTTACATCATAATAGGAATGAGACAAATAGCTTGAAATAGTATGTCTAGCTGAAAAACTTGCATTAACGTGTTTGTATCATTTATAGCACCCCCTAATGACATACTTGCACGAAACTTGACCAGCTAGCCCAGAGTATATTTTTTTATGTACGAACCAAGTTTTAGATTTTTTGGTTGAAGCATTCTTGAGCTTCGCGCTCAGACCCCTAATAAAAAGAAGAAGAAGAAGAAAAATCTGAACAATTACAATAGGGTTCCTAGCACTACATGCTCAGACCCCTAATAAGAAGAAGAAAATCCTGACAAATACAATAGGGTTCCCGCACCTTTGGTGCTTGAACCCTAAGAAAAAGAAGAAGAAAAATCTGAGCAAAAGCAACAGTGGCCCAAGCACCTTTGGTGCTTCACCACCTAATAATAATAAGAAAAATCCTAACAATTACAATAGGGTTCCGAGCACTGTCGTTGCAGTTTGGTCTGTTGCAGTCATTTTAGCAGAGAAAAAGAATAATAATAATAAGAAGAAAATCCTTACAATTACAATAGGGTTCCTTGCACTTCGCCCTCAGACCCCTAATAAGAAGAAGGAGAAGGAGAAGAAGGAGGAGAAGGAGAAGGAGAAGAAGAAGGAGGAGAAGGAGGAGAAGAAGGAGAAGGAGAAGAAGGAGAAGAAGAAGAATCAGAACAAATACAATAGGGTTCCTTGCACTATGTGCTTGGACCCCTAATAAGAAGAAAAAAGCTAACAATTACAATATGGTTCCAGCACATAGTGCTGGAACCCTAGAAAGTTAAAATACTTTATATCACCCACAGTTCATAGACGTTTCATCACATTTATTTCAAAAGTGCCTACAGCATACAAAATGAGTCTGAACAGTGTTGTTTATCATGCTAAATACAGCTGGGTGCTGTCTTGTAGAACCCAGCCAATCAGCTGTTGATGACATTTGCAGGGTGTTTCAAGTAGAGCCGTTTTAGTGACCGAGTTCCCTATGAAGTGCCCTTGGGATTCTGTACCTTGTACAGTGTATAGGGAGCAGGGATACAGCTTGGGGACACTTGTGATTGGAATGCAGCCTAAAACGAGTAATGTGACAGTCAATTTGAATTGAATGAATTAACAATGAAATGATATGTAGACTTGAAAGTACTGCACATTTTTGTTATCCATGCTCTGTCAATGACTGGCCCTGTGATTCCATGTGATTCCCACTTACACAAAGTGGCTGTAAACAATTTTTAAAGAAACACTCCTGCTAAACTGTCTTTTCATTCTGATAGCTTTGACTAAATTTTGCTCTGAGATAAAATCGATGACTTCAGTGGGATCTGTAATCAACAGCTAGGTTAAGTTACATCTTCCCAAACATAAACTTCGTTAATGTTTAACTGTGTCATTTGTTTGGATTTTCCTTACTAAACTGCCACTGCTGTTTCAGACTTTGGATTCAACCAACTGACTGCACACTGAGCTAATTCTTCAAATTCACTATAGGCTTGGCCAAGTGCAGATGTGCAAATTTGTGGAACAAATCTGCACATGCACGCAGTTAATAATGGATCATAATGAAACAAATATACTTTGTATGAGCACAGGGACATTGGACATAAATTTGGATGGAGGCTCTGTCACTGAAATGGGAAGATGGGCTTCTTTGATAGCTACATTTAGTGGAATTCTGCAGGACTGCCATTAACATTACATACAGTGGTTTTAACTTGCTAGATTATTTTGTAAAGGGGATGGTGAAGGCTATGTGCTTCCTCAAAGACACATGAAGCCAGACAACCACATCTTCTCAAACTGCTGCTCAAGCTGCATCACAGAGAAGCAGAGCAGATTCATAGAAAAGTGCTAGAAGCCCTTTTCTGCATACATAAGTGCACAGACACCAGCAATTATTTAGTATTTCTGGGTTTGAAAGGGGAGAGATGTCATTCCTCATACCCAGACAGCACAGACAATTGGAACATGCAATCTCCCAATGATAGGACGTTTTCTGTTGTGCCACTCGGGAGCCTGGAAGAAGAATGTTTTATTTTTGGTGACTGTGAGTCAAAAATGTATTAAATCAGCTTAGGGTTCTCTTTTTATTTATATAACCACATCAAAGAATACAGCATTGATTAAAAAAATCAATGTCTCATCCTTTAGGTTGCCCCACATTCAACATACACACTCAGGGAATAACATTACAATACTGAAAATACAGGATAAAATGAATACTGGTGCTCATCCAATAAAAATCAAACCTACTCATCAAAAGTATGTTAACATTAGACTAGAACTGGCATAAATCAGAAATACATTTTTATATAATTTCCTAATTGACAGCCATTTAAAACTATCACATCCTCTATTAAATCAAAATAGACTGATGGACTGTCTTGGAGAGCTGATTTGGGCAGATCATGTGAGGATGGTATCATCAATTTCTTCATTGGAGTCAGGCAGACCCGAGATCTTCTTTAGCGATCGACGGTAACACTCGGACAACAGCTCGTTACTGGCCGAGTCTAAGATGGCACTGATATTCTGAAATAAGCATGCAGAGATGTGGACAAGGACACATTTTTATTGATGCAAAGCACAAACAATATTTTGTGTTAATGAATACATCTAGAGCTCATGGTCATGAACTACAGCTTCAACAACATACTAGTGCACTAATTGATATAGAAAATGGAAGATGAAAGCTAGATAAAATTTTAAACCCTAATTTCAGAATGTGACAGCAAAACAAACGTTTTCATGTTAGTGCAAGTGGTGATATTTTGTGATACTATTTAGAAATCAATGTTTTTCTATCCTTGAAAAGACTGAAATACTTATGAGATATTCTCATTTGAAAATATCAGATAAAATTTTTTTTGATTTGTAAAATCTTAATATTCACTTTTAATATATATTAAAAATGAATGTATTAAAACTTCACTAGTTTGTTATGGAATGTACCTGCATGACAGTATCTCCCTGGCGGAGTCGTAGCAGATTGACAATGGTGTGTTCACTCTGAGCACGAACACTGGTGTTCTTGTCTTTGGTGTTGTCCAGCAGGGCTTTGATGATTGGTTTGATCAGACTGGGCTCCAGCACTGGGGTGTCTGCTTCCTTCCATATCCACCACAGCACTCGTTCTGTCACCAGACGTATATCACTTGACTGATTCTGCAGACTCTAGAGAACAAAGTAAAGCAGACAGCTCATATTTACAGTTTTCTGTATTTATAATGGCTTTAAAAACCTTGCACAATAATCAATTTTTTATCCCATTTTCTTCCCAGCTGGGAGTTTTACCATCTCACCTAACCAAACCAGAGTACATAGCTCTCAAATGGCTCACATCTTCATGAGCAAAATGGCATTGTGGCAGCAGCATGCAGTGGCCACTCCGGCTCCAAAACTGCAAAACATATACCCTGATGGACTGTTTATCGTTGCTGGAGATATCAAAACATACAAATCTCAAGACAGTACTGCCAAAATTCCATCAACACATGGTCTTTGCTACGAGAGGGGCCAACACAATAGATCTTGCTTACACAAACAATCCCGGCATGTACAATGCAGAGCCCCAACCCCTCCTCAGACACTCAGACCACATTATGCTAATTCCAGAATAGAGACTGCTTGTCAGACACCCTGAACTGGTTCAGAAGCAGGTGAAAATCTCTCCTCTTCAGGACTGTTTTGAGCACACTGACTGGGACATGTTCAGGGAGGCTGCAACTGATGGCAACAACTTGGAGGAATACACTTCATC
This sequence comes from Scorpiodoras heckelii, assembly GCA_028566435.1. Classification (NCBI taxonomy): domain Eukaryota; kingdom Metazoa; phylum Chordata; class Actinopteri; order Siluriformes; family Doradidae; genus Scorpiodoras; species Scorpiodoras heckelii. Next base: position 222,248 of record JAOVVH010000038.1, read on the forward strand.
AGTGACCAGCTACATCAGCAAATGCACCAATGACGTCACTGTCTAAAATACCATCAACACACGACCTAACCAGCAGCCATGGATGACTGCGGAAGTGCATGCAATTATGAAGGCCCAAAGCCTTCAGAGCAGGCAGCAAGGTAACCTTAAATAAAGCGAGGGCCAAACTGTCCCAAGTGATCAAATAGGCAAAGTGGACACACATCAACTCTTTCCAACTTCAATGTGAAATTACAAGATAGAAAAATTAACTGAAACAATCAGGAATATTTTAGAGAAATAGGAAAAATAAAAAGTCACAATAACCTAAATGCATAAGTGTTCACATCCACTTCAAGATCAGTGGTAACACATGGCATACGTGGCAGGGCTCCTCAGGTTTGTGTGCTCAGTCCACTGCTGTTTACTCTGCTGACACATGAATGTGCAGCAATACACAGCTTGAACCACATCAAGTTCGCTGATGACACGACTGTGTTGAGTCTCATCGGCATGAATGACAAGTCAGCATACAGATAGGAGGTGCAATGCCTAACAGACTGGTATAGAGTCACTCTGTCTCTGAACATAGACAAAACTAAAAAGATTGTTGTCAGCTTCCAAAGAACACAGAATGACAACTCTCCCCTCAACATCAATGGCTCTTCCATGGAGATCACCAAGAGCACTACAAATGATGGCGGTGAATGAGAGTCAAAAATGTTAACTGTGTGTTTAGTGTTATGTTTAGTTGTTTAGTTACTTACTGGATGTTTACATTACAGAAGAGCTGAACAGATCAAAATTAGGAATCAAAGTCATAATTTCACCCTCAGAAACCTGAACTCTATTCTGCCAGAGATCCTGCATACTGAACAACCTAGCAGAGGTGTCAAATACAACTGAGGATTACTTCTCACCACATGGAGAACTGTGTGATGTTAATCATGGAGACTTGGCTAGACAGCAACAATCCCAATGCAGCTATCAAGCTAGCAGGCCACTCTGTTTACCAAGCAGACAGGACTGCGGGTTCCAGTAAGAGCAAAGGTGAAGGTGTGTGCATATATGTTAATAATGACTGGTGCACATCCACAGACACTAAGATGTGTTGCTCCCCTGACATTGAATATCTGGATTTGAAATGCAGACTTTTCTATATGCCAAGAGAGTTTAGCTGCTATCACAGCTGTTTACAATTGACCTCAGGCTAATGCTAAGCTAGCTCTGGAGGAGCTGCATGATGCTATTAACAGCCATCTGAATGCATATCCAGATGGACCTGTGATTGTAGCAGGAGACTTTAATTACACGGATTTAAAGATTGTAATGCCCAGGCTGCACAAGAATGTGCACTTCCCAACCAGAGACAAGAATACTCTCGACAGGTGTACACCAACATCCCAGGAGCATCTAAAGCTGCCCCGTCTCCACATCTAGACTATGTGATCACATCTCACTAAAAATGACTCCATCCAACAAACCTATAATCTGCAGAGCACGACCAGCTGTTAAAACTGTCCAGGTCTGGACTGAAGAATCCATTTTACTTCCACAGGACTGTTTTGAAAACACAGACTGGGAGTTGTTTGCACAAAGTACAGACCTGGAGGAATACAGCTCAGCCATTTTAAATTACATATCCTTCTGCACCGACACTGTGTTTACCACCAAGATCATCAAGGTGTTCCCAAATCAAAAATCATGGCTCAACAGGAATGCTCGATCTCTACTCAGGGCACAGGATGCTGCCTTCAGATCAGGGGACAGCCTGGCTTACAGGAATGCCCAGAGAGATCTGAAGAATGGTAGTAAAGAAGCCAAGCACAGATATCAGCTGTGCATTGGACCAGCACAGATCAAGTACTATTTGGGTGGTGGATCATTCTCAGCACTGCAGTGACATTGACGTGGTGATGGTGTGTTAGTGTGTGTTGTACTGATGTGAGTGGATCAGACACAGCAGTGCTGCTGGAGTTTTTAAACACCTCAGTGTCACTGAAAACAGTCCACCAACCAAAAATGTCCAGTCAGCAGCATCCTGTGAGCACTAATGAAGGATTAGAGGATGACTAACACAAACTGTGCAAGAATAGATAAGCTACTGTTTCATCATCTACTGGGTGGAGCAATATGTTGGATGTCTCAGAGTGCACAGTAAGTGAACATGATGCTTAAAAACTCCAGGAGCACTACTGTGTCTGATCCACTTACACCAGTACAACACACACTAACACCATCATCACGTCAGTATCACTGCAGTGCTGAGAATGATCCACCACCCAAAAAGTACCTGATTTGTGCTGGTCCTGTGGATGTCCTGACCATTATAGAACAGATTAAAGGAGAGTAACAAAGTATGTAGAGAAACAGATGGACTACACTCTGTAATTGCAGAACTACAAAGTACAGCTATATGGTAAGTGGAGCTGGGAAAATGGACAATGAGTGTAGAGAAAAGGAGGTGGTCATAATGTTATGTGTATGTGCATTATGGATGGGTTAAACATGGAGGACAAATTATTCTATGTGCAAAAAAAAAGCAAGCAGTCACGTCTTAATGATTATCGCCCAGTTGCCCTGACACCAATCATTATGATGTGCTTTGAGATGCTTATTCCATATCACAACAAGGCCAGCATCCCCACTGATCTGGACAACCACCAGTTTGCCTACCATGGAAACAGAATTATCCACAATCTCGCCTGCACTTCACACAACCCTGTCACATCTGGAGCACCCCAACACAAATGTCAGGATGCTATTTGTGGATTTTAGCTCCGCTTTCAATACAATAAACCCCCATAAACTGGTAGACAAGCTCAGCAACCTCAGATTAACCACCACACTCTGCTCATGGATTCTGGACTTTCTCACTAATAGACCACAGAATGTCAGGGTGGGCAACTGCATATCGTCCACTCTCACACTGAACACAGGAGCACCACAGGGCTGTGTCCTCAGCCCAGCCCTCTTCACTCTGTTCACAAATGGATGCACACCCATCCATTCATCAAACGCTAAAGTAAAGTTCACTGATGACACCACTATAGTGGGACTGATATCAGAAAACGATGAGACACACTAGGTTCAACACCTGACAGCTGGTGTTCAGACAGTAACCTGGTCCTGAACACCAGTAAAACAAAGGAGAACATTGTAGGTTTCAGGAGAACGAGGAAAATGACTCCTCGCCCCTTCACATTATTGGTGAATTCCTGGAATTCTCATCACAAAGGATCTGACATGGACCAATAAACCTCTCATCTGGTGAAGAAAGCTCAGCAGAAGCTTTTCTTCTTAAGGAAACTTAAAAAAGCCAAATTTCCCTCTCAGCTCCCTCCCCCTCCCATCGGGCAAAAGATTCAGGACCATCAAGACACACATTAATAGACTGAGAAACAGCTTCTTCCAAAGCGCTGTAGCCTTTATACCTGTTTACACCTCACTGTTTACACTATCCAGGTATATTGCATACTGCTACATTCAATTGTTTGCATCTTACTTTACTTTCATTATTTTTTCTTTTCTTTTCTTAATTATTTTTACTATTCTATTATGGCTACTATTTTATTGCTGCTGGTCTGTCTGTGAGCTACCAAACAAAGTTTTGTGGTACAAGTACAATAATAATAAAGTCTTACCTTAAATTCCTCTGTGTTCACATAACAGAGAACCTCTCCTGGTCCCTCAACACCAGCTCCATAACCATAAAGCCCAGCAGAGCCTTAACTTTCTGCAAAGGCTGATGAAAGCACATCATCCACCTCTCATCCTCACCATAGTGTACAGAGGGACTATTGAGAGCATCCTGAGCAGCTGCATCACTGCATGGTTTACTGCACTGCCTCAGATTGCAAAACCTTGCAGAGTATAGTAAGGACAGGCAAGCAGATATTTGGTTTTCTCTCCCCTACATCACTGACATTTACACCTCATGCTATATCTGCAAAGCCACAAATATTGTGGCTGACACCTCACACCCCTCACACACATACATTCTTCACCCTCCTGCCATTGGGGAAAAAGTACCAAGCATTCAGGCCTTCAAAAGCAGACCGCATAACAGTTTCTTTCCACAAGCCATCAGCCTCAATAATTGACTCAGTGACTGGATTAAACACTACACAAACTTCTCAGATAAGCTGAACTGGACCAAACAATACACAAAGATACACACACAAACTTTACGTAGTACTAGCTAGTTACATGCTGTTTATCACAGTCCTGTGAAGTTACATGTAGCACCTGTAGGTCCCGGAGAAATGTTTCATTTCACTGTGTACTTTACACACTGTATATGGTTGAAATGACAGTAACTTCACTGTGGGTATGATGTTTACGCCATATTTTAAATTATTGAAATTGTAAATTATCAACTCCACTTACTTGGGTTTACTTGAAAAAGGAGCCTATCTTCCCCTTTTCCTTTTGTGTATCCTAATATCGCATGACCAAAAGAGAACGACTTTTTCAAAACAGTCCTATGACAGGACTTTATTATATAGCAAGAGCTATAGTTTTGCACTTACAGTAAAGTTTCCCCCTAGTAAGTAGGCTAGATATAACAACCTAACGGTACTGTAAAGCAACGCCATCAGTTCACACATTAACCTCTTCATTCATATTCATATTAGACTATCTAGACAATGCTGACGTTGTGACAGAGTGAATTTTGCTTCACTAATTGAGTGTGATGCAGTGTGTCTGATATCACTTCATTCTACCTGTTGAGTGTTGACTCTTCTTCCACAATCCTACAGGACAGGAGGACGTCCCTACACTTTACTCACTCACACACCTCCTTCACTCACTGTGAAATCTGGAGCTCTCGTTTCCTTCTCACTGACGATAACTGATACACTTACTGTGATTGGCTGTGTGTTCGTCTGTTCGTCTGCGTGTGTCCGCGCGTGCCTAGGGTTGCCGACCCATATGTAGCATATTTTAGTATCGTTTTAATCTGATAAAAATGGTGGGAAATAAATCGTGTTTTAGCAAAAGTGAAGTTTAGTTGAAACACCCCATCTCCCCATCTCTATGTCCCTGCATAGGGTACAGCTGCAGGTGTGCTGGTCGCCATAGTGTTATTATCATCTGAGACCTGAGTAATATCATTACCATGGTTACCATGACAAAACGGAAGGAAAACTCCTCAATAGAGGTGTGACGAGACACTCATCTCACGAGACGAAACGAGACACGATATTAGGTTCACGAGAACGAGACGAGATTTTGTAATATTTTTAAGAAAACTTCAAAGAGGAAAAATATGTCTAGAAAAATAGTTTTATTTGACAAAGTAAAAAAATGCGAACACAACAGACTCGTTTCTTATCTTTATGACTGAGTCTCTTGAAACTTAACTGTGTTTGAACTAAGCAGGAGTTTCTATCTTTTAATTGAAGCACTGTGTGACCTAACAGGATGGCTTTCCACAAATAATACAAAAATGTTTCAAAAAAATAAACACTATATAAATAAAAAAATAAATACAACTTTTCTTAGTCCTATATAGTGCAAACAATAAGTGGAAACCACAACCAGTCATATTAAGTCTA
>JAOVVH010000038.1:247606-258265 GCA_028566435.1 Scorpiodoras heckelii
ATACCTAAAGTCTTGGAGATTACTTTGTAACCCTTTCTAGTTTTATGCAAATCAACAATTCTTGATCGTAGGTCTTCAGAGATCTCTTTTTTGTGAGGCATGGTTCACATCAGAAGATGCTTCTTGTGAATAGCAAACTCTCAAAGTTTGAGTGTCTTTTATAAGTCAAAGTTGCTCTACACCTCGCTCCAATCTCATATCATTGATTGGACTCCAGGTTTGCAAACTGATGACTCTAATTAGCTTTTGTTGATGTCATTAGCATAAGGGTTCACTTATGTTTTCCACCAGCACTGTGAATGGTTAATGCAGGGGTGTCAAACTAAATCCAGAAAGGGCCATGTGGGTGAAGGTTTTCTTTCCAACCAAGCAGAAGTCACACACTACTGAAAGTCAAGATCCACTGATTAAATCCATTGATTAAAAACAGGTGGAATGAGGTGTGGCTCCTGTTTGGTTGGAAGCAAAACCTGCACCTACATGGCCCTTTCTGGATTTAGTCTGACACCCCTGGTTTAATGGATATGTCCAATAAAATATTATAATTGTTTGTGTGATATTAGGTTAAGCACATTGCCTATAGTTGGGACTCAGATGTTGATCAGATCACGTTTATGACCAATTAATGCAGAACACCAGGTGATTTCAAAGGGTTAACATAATTTCTTGCCACTGTACACATATACACAAAATTGACTCGAAAGTGCAGATTATCCCATTGTGAAAAGCTGCACGTCCTTTTTGCAAGAGGCTACTCGTGGATTTTGTCCTCGTCTTATCCACTGTTTGTATTTGTCATTTTCCAGCCAGCGCTCATTAAAACGGCGACCTCCTGGCATGTTGGTGTGGTGATTTTATGGGTTAATGTGGGCGGGACGGAGGCGGAATGCGAGGCTGGTTCACCTGTGAACATTATGAAGTAGACTGCGATTTATAAAGCGGAAACAGCTAGCAGGTGTGCGTGCGCATGGTTTTATAAATCAGATTTTTTTTTTGCACGCACGTCATTTCCTGCTTTTGTGCGCACGCACTTTAACTCCAGAATCTACACAGATTTTTTACAAATGAGGCTCCTGCTCCTTATTTCCCAAGACTAACTGCCTTTTCTTTCTCTCTCTCTCTCTCTCTCTCTCTCTGTGTGCGCGTGTGCGAGGGATTAAAAGGAGGGCGCAGGACTGCACAAGAGAGAAAGTTTATGTTTAGAAATAAAATCTTTGAGTTCTCCCAACCTTTTATTACAAACACGAATTGAATTACAAATTTCCCCACGTCAAACATCTCTGTCCTGAAACGATGGTAGCCCGCTCCCAACCTACAGCCGTTTTTCTTTCTTTTTGTAACTTAATGCAAGCGAAATATTCAGTCAGATAGATATTTGTTGTGAAAGGAAATTCAGTTACAATTTCAAGCATTTTCAAGCACTTTATCCAAAATTCCAGCACTTTTCAAACCTGGAAAATGCAACTTTAAAATTCAAGCATTTTCAAGGATTTCAAGCACCCGTACGAACCCTGATTCATGACATGTTCTGCACATGGATGAATAAGTGACAACTGAAAGATAAAGAAGAGGCAGATGAGGGGTTTGGAATAAATACGTAAAAAAGCTGAGTCTCGGTCTCACCAGCTGCTTAAGCAGAGCAGGGAGTATGTCGTCCAGTGCTTGGTGGCCAATGGTGGCGTGTAGCTGTTCAAAGGTTTTAGCTGCAGCCTCACGCACATCTTCTAGTGGGTCACATAGAGCTTTACGGACTGTAGGCACTAGGGACTCAGAGAACACTAGCACCTGTTGGACACAAACACATAGATGAAATACAGCTAAGCACTGTAATTCAAAATAAACACAATAAAATTTTAAAACATAGAAAGGCAGTGATAAGCAACATACAGCATCTTTGCTTGTGGATTTCATAATTTCGCTGAGGCCGATGCACACACCCTGTCGTTCATCGCTCTTCTCCGATCGCAGACCCTCCTCCAGGATGGGGATGATTTCCGGAAGGATCTTCTCCCCCAACTTCCTCACCAAATCCCCCAGAGTACGAGCTGCAATCTGGCCAATTACAAAATGCATGTCTGAAGTACTTTAACCAGGACAAGCAAGTACTTTGTTACATTTGTTTGTGTATTCATATACTATAGAGAAAACACTAATGACTATGGATTAGCACTCATTAAAAATACTTTTTTCTAAAACAAAAATAAAATACTTATTTTTAAAATGTACAAAATATAATTTATGACATTTCTGAGCCAAAGACTATTGATTACCATTCATCACAATTACCACTATTTAAAACCTTAAAAGTATGTATGTATGTATGTGTGTGTACCGTTCTCTTGTCAGGGCAGGTAGATGCCAGGAAGCCCAGCAGCAGGGCAAAGAGTGTAGGCAAGATTTCTCGAAGTGTACGGGGAGTGTTGGCCACAACTATCTTCCAGACGTGCAGGGAAGCCTGTCTCACCACAAGCTGCGTGTCTGATCGGCCCATATAGAGACCAGAGAGCACACGGTTCCTTCGTTCCACCCCCAATGCCCCAATAATGGCCTAAGGAGCACAGCAAACATTTTACTAAATACTACACGAGTGTGTAAAATACTCAATTATGACTGGCCAAATAAGGCATTATTTCTGAATAACAAACCACAACATTGTAACACTAAAATGTTCTGTAACACTAAAACTTTTGCTACAGGATACTGGTGCTGAAAAAATAGTTATGTTAAAGACGTGTAAAATAAGAAATTTGATTTAACATTTTTTAAAAGAAGTCTCCAGGATCAGTGCTTGGTTACAGTCAACAAGGTAAAGATGTTTCTCTAATTCCTGGATTTACAGATCTTAACCTATTTTAAAAATATGGAGACCACAGATATAATGGAGGATTTTACTGATTTGTAATATTTTAATTGTAAGAACACACACAGCAGATGATTAAAAAAAGACAAAGGACAGCACACTCAGGATTTATACTAAACGACTTCTGAGTGGTGATTCCAGGGACAGGTGATCTCACAGAAACGTGCGTGATCAAATGTGACATCAGCGCAAAACAAACTTAGAGGTAGACAGTTGTCATCAGCTGACTGCACCTGTTGTTTTACGCCAAAAAAAAAAAAAAAAAAACATGAGAAGAAAAGTGTGGACTAAGTCATTGCTGAAAAGACAATTAGCATATCATACATTTTACAGCGCAAACTAGAGGTGAGAATAATAAAATTTTATTGCTAGTCTCAGATCGGGTTAGTGCAAACTACAAGATAATGATACTGTTATTTTTATACAGCTGTCACTTGTACACAAGAAAGTTATTTGTAACATTCTTGTTATTTGCACACACTGTTCTACACAACTGGCATTTGACTCAGTATGAGAGTTTGGTATTATTGGTGTATATTGGTCTGTGTCTGTCTATGTGATTGTCGATATGATGGTTGTACAGCATTTTGGTCAACTGTTTTTGCTTTTAAATATGCTTTAGAAATAAAATTGACATTGACAAGTATGCAACATCCAGTTGGTGATGCTTCCTGGTCAGCTCACCGTCACTGGCTATTTCAGCCACTGAGTTTCAGCTCAATATACTGTTGCTATTCCTTTCATGCTACAGGATTTTAAGTCATAAATATTAAACGTGTTTTGATTTGAAATTGGGGTGGCTCCGATCCAATCTGTAACATTAAGATTATGTCTGTAAACCCCTGACACTACAAGATCATTTGGGCAGATGACTGGTTCAGACAGGTGTCACAGTTTCTCAGTAACACAACAAGCGGTGTCCTTTGTTTAATTAATTTAAAGAGATAGCAAAAAGAGAGGTATAAGTGACAACAGGAACTAACTTGCTTCATGGTTGTACCACATCATTAACTGTACACTTAGGGATGTGCCGATATATTTTGTGGTATAAGAAGAATTCAGATCCTATACTTAAGTAGAAATACCAGTACAGCAATGTAAAAATACCCCATTACAAGTAAAGGTTCTGCATGAAAAATCCTTCTTAGTCAAAATATTTAAGTATTAGCAGAAAACTATAGTTAAAGTACTGTTTTGGTCCTCTATCAGAGTTATTCTTATATATGACTAATTAGATTATTAATACTGAAGCATCAGTGTGTAAGCAGCATGTTACTGTTGTAGCTGCTGGAGATGGAGTTGGTTGAACTACTTTATATACAGTCGTATACAGACACCAGATAAATCTGAGGGGTTGTGAGATGATTAATGGGAGAGGAAAGAAGAAAAACAAAGTTCTGTTACACAAATATGTTTTCAGTTTTTGGACTGTGAGAATTTTAAAGGGAAAAACTCTGCTTGGTTTAGCTGTTAACAACTCAGACATCTGAAATGTGACCAGGCTACTCACTGCTTTTTAAGATGTCAGAAGCCAAAAAGATTAGGACCCACTGGTTTAATCTTTATTGTAAAAGCTTGTTATATTTTCTGTTGTGTAAAATATTAATCTTAAACTAAAGTCTATTTAAAGCTCTTAAACGTAGCAGAGTAGAAAGTACAATATTTCCCTCTGAAATGTAGTGAAGTGGAAGTATAAAGTAGCAGAAAATGTAAACACTCAAGTATAGTACAAGTACCTCAACAGTGAACTTAAATCTGCTTAATTACTTTCTACTACTGCTTAAATGGTGGTAACAGTAACTCCGCTTCATGTCAGCAGCAAACACCAAAGTGAATTATTCCTTACATAATTACTGTTTGAATGTACTAAATGTCTCTTAAATGTACTGTATCCAAATGGGAGTATTTGTATGTCAAGTAAATGTATGTCATTAAAAAAAAATCTCTACACAATCACTTGACAAATAAGAAAACAGAGACAAATCATTGTCTAAAGTGAAGCTAAATCCTTAATAGAGTACATCTTGAGCTTGGGCTTCCAATTTTTTGCCTGACAATTTTGCCACACTTTCGTCTTCCCTTTATATACCTTGTTGGATTGGGCTGTGCCAAAGTTGTCATCTTCAGAAGCGGTCTCTGTTGTCATCTTCCCTGAAACTCCTGAGATGTGGAAGAGCAGGTCACCTAGCAACTGAACTGAGCTGAACCTTTAGGCAGAAATATTTTGCATATAAGAAAATCTGCATATCTGGCACCATCTTATGTTTGATTTTACAGCCAAGATCTTGCTGCCACAATAATGTTAAGCTGCTGTCATTATCACTTCTAATGTTATTGATATTTTGCAATCTGTAAGCTATAGTCATGAAGTTTTAACGATACAACAAAATTAAACATGGCCAGCTATCAGTGGTGTGACACACAAGGGGAATGCATGAAGTATGGGGATTTGCTTATTCTGCTATTAGCTTGTTGTGCTGCCACATTAGCTGTATGTTTTTGGTATCAGCACCCGATGTGCTGTATAGAATCATTATACTGTACCGATTTTTCCCCCTCTACTCCTTGGTCATCAGAATTGTACGGTCCTGGGAAGACAGTGCTACCTAGCACGAGACCTTAAAAGAGTTATTGAAATCTTCCAGCTGCTGCTTCCTGACCTGACGTCTTTTTTTTTTTTGAGTTCATACTAGATAGTATGCTAGCATGCTAACATATTACATATCGCTACATCCCTATGAAGCATGACTGTGCATATTGTAACAACTTAAACATTCTAGGTATTTCATTCCAGACCTATGCAAAGTTGGAAACAACAGGGTCTAGGATATGGTGTAGCCAGGCTTCTTTTCTGTCTTAAAGTACATATACTTCTCATTTTCAATGGAACACTACAATACCAATCTTTGACAGCCCGTGTTCTGTGTATTTATTGTCCTGTGTATTTATTGACCTGTTTGGTGTATTTACTGTCCAACACTCATCTCACACTGTTGTGTATTTCCACTTTATACAGTCTTGCATACTATTGTGATGCACCATGTTCCTGGAGATATGACATTTGTTCCAAGGTATACAAGCTATATAGAGGAATGATGGTAAAAGCCCACTTAACATGACTGAGGTACTATAATAGGCGTAATCGTATTAAAGGAGTAATAGTAGTAAAGATTAAATTTAGATTAAATTATATAAATTAATTTAATAACTTATATAATCATTTTATTTATTTATTTATTCATATTTATATATTTATTCCCCCCAACCCCCCACAGTATTACAATAGTGAGACACTGTGACCCCCACCTTATTCTCCAGAGGTCATCAAACAAGCCTTGTTCAAGCTCAGGCAGCAGAAGGGCAATGGCTGTCTCTGCATACATACTGATGATGCGCTGACCTGCTCTCAGTGCTGTGTCTCTTACATACTCATTCTCATCAGCTAGTGCCTGAATACACAGAAGCAGAGCGAGAGAGTGAGACAGAGAGAAAGAAAGAGAAAGAGAGAGAGAATGAGCATAAGAATGAGAAAAAGAGAGAGCAATCTTCCTTAAAATCTACTGCAATATCACTGTAACATTTCTTGGAGACACCAGTACGTTTCTTTTACCAAAATGATACGTACTTCTATTTGATTGGCCCAGTGGACAAATGCTTTAGTGCATTCATAGATAGAAGAATCTGGAAATAGTTCTCTATAGCTCTGAATATCTGTATGTCTAGTAAACTACAGAAACAATATGTCTTAAACCTTGTTCAGAGTCCTTAAAAACCTTTTCATCCCATACAGCATGCTGGCTGTAAGTCATAACACAGGACAACATGTTCATGACATGTTGAGTTAGGACAGTGGAGTTAGGACAGTTTCCTGAGCAACTGTCTTTTATGAATAATATTTGACTGGTTGTCCATAATCATAAGCATAATATCTTTTTAGAAAGAAACTGCTTAGAAATGTAAAGTTGAACAAATTTTAGAAGAGAAATAAGAATCCAGATGGTTTTTTTTTTTTTGCATAACAATACAAACAATAATATTCTTTGGAAAGCTTTAGGTCAGAGTGAAGTAGATATGCCATTTGAGGGAATAAAACTCAATACCTTAAGGATACAGGGAATAATTGGGCCTACATAGGGAGTGAACCTTTCACCAAAGGTGAGTGGGAGGTAGATGAACATCATGATGTAGCCGTCGCGGACATGAGAAGCGATGTCCACTTTGCTGGCCGTCTGGACAACATCAGGCATCAGCTTGTCCAGCTTCTCAACACCTAATCCAGCCATCACTTCTGCCAGACCTACAAGAGAGGGAAAAAAATTAATTAGTTTAATTTACAGTATAAGCTCCTTAATTACATTCAGATGTGCATTATAATGTCATTAAAAACATACAGACTCACAGACAAAAGAAATAATGAAATATGGAGATGACAATCAAATGCAGTGAAACCAATACAATTGTGTAAGGATTAGTATCTGTTAGCAGTGATTTCTAGAAGGTGTGGCAGTTTTCATCACCCACTGTGGCCTTAAACAACTATAGTAATACCCGAAATTCAAGGGGGTTACATTCCTAGACCCTCTGCGAATTTAGAAAATGCGCGAATTTTGTACGGACAACTAACAAAGACCTATAAATACCCATCTTCAAATGTTAAACCCTAAATATTTCCTCAAAACACTTTAGGTTAATTAAAAAATTTATGTTATAATTTACATTACCCTTTAAAATTATACAGGTAAAAGTAAACATATAGAGTACTGTACTATAAAGTACAAACAGTAAGATACCGTACATACTGTACGTACATGTACGTCTAGTGTCCGCCACCTTGTGCCTGCCCACGTCTTCTCTAAGACGCTGAACTCTCGTGAGCACATTTTTGCAATGGTCGTTACGTTAGTATTTCATATTAAAATTGGAAATACAGTATGATAATAATAAATGCAGTATAAGTGGATACAGTAAGTAGAACATTAGATTTACAGTATTAGAAATTATATACAGGTAGTAGTCTTGATCAGCTGATGTTGGAAACAAACAATAGTAATAATACAATAATTTCATAATACAATAGTAATATATGATAATAATACATGCAGTATTATTGGATACAGTAAGTAAAACATTATTTTTATGAAATCATCTCTATTTGTTATTATTCTTAACAACTTAATGCTAAAAATGATACATACAACTTACCGGTCATGAAAAAATATACGGATTACATCTGCTGGTTCCGCAAAGTTTAAGTGATAGGTTCCAAGTGTCATATACCGTAGTCAAATGTGCCTGCGCATGTACTGAAGCATATGTGGGAAGTCAAGGGGGCTGGGGGCAAGAAACCGTAAGTAGTTCTACTACGGGGTTTTGTTGGTGTATGCTGTCGTGTGACTGATTGTTTCTTTATTAAAAGTTACATGCATCAATTTAAGTTTGAGTCTGGATCATTTACACCAAGGAAAAAATACGCGAATTCATGAAGCCGCAGATTCAGAAGCGCTACTTTTCGGGGTATTACTGTCTTTCCATTTCATTGTCATTACAACAACCAACCACAGATCATTACCAATGAATGTCATCGAGGTGGAAAAAAAGATGCAGCAACCTGGAGCAACATGCTTTACAATGACTCCTCAGCAAACCAGATTCAAATTTAAAATTCAAATGAAAGAACTATGCAAAATTCTTTCGATTTCTCCCAGTGACTATACAGTGATCAGAAAGACACATTGTTTTTGCGGTGATAAAAAGTTTGTTATTCTCACCCTGTGCAGCTCCAGAGCGATCCACAGAGCTCTGCTCAGAAGCTAGAGTCTCCATCAGCCAGGGCAGCAGATCATCAAAGCAGGACTCACCCATGCCCTTGACCATAGCACCAAGAGCTTTTGCCGACACTGTCCGCACCTGCCAGGGCAGAGCACATACACTCTTAAAGTGGTCCAGGAGCTCAGACACTCAAAAAAAGGTGTCGTCAAGTGACTTCCAAATTAATAAGAAGTTACGGGATTTTTTTCAAATTATACAATCACAAATCCTAATATAGACATGATAGAATGTATATTGAGCACAGATTAATCAATATCCTAATCAAGTAGGTCAACCTCTGGTACAGGATCCAGTAGGGATGTTTTGAGTCCTGGAATCACACTAGGCAGGTATGGAGACAGATCCTGCACCAAAGACAAGACACCTTATGTAGTTTGACAGGTGTTGTAATAATAATGCAAGAAAAATGCAGACAGAAAAATTTTTAGTTTTACACATGCTTATCAAATCAAAAAGAGAACAAAGAATCAGAATTTTCTGATCTGCACAGAATAGGTCATGTTATCAGAGATCATGAGCACACCTTCTGGTCAGTGAGGGAATACATGTTGCCAATGATCTGTGCAGCCATTTTACGTGTGTCTGTGGACCGGTCCTGGAAGGCCCTCTGGACAATGGGCATGATGAGAGCCAGTGAGGGAGCATCGATAAAGTGCACAAATTTAGTCTCAAGCAGAGTGTGCAGACAGTGCTGTGTCTTGTGTGACGGGTCAGTAAGAGCATCCAGTAGAATTGGAGTGATAGCTAAGAGTCCAGAGAAATAAATTAACAGAAAGAGCATTCATCACTTGGTTAAAATAATGAAACATCTTGCATGAGTCCTGTAAACTCATTTAATATTGCATGTTTTCCTCTTTATTTATTTATAAATGCACAGTATATGTAAAATATCAGAGGAAATATTCCGGATACAGGGACGCCAGCTAGAAAGGAGGAGCAGAAACCATCATAGAGAGGAAACCCTTCCTCAAGTTACAGCCTATGGTTTAGTTAAGTGATAATATGATTATCTCACTCTTACCTTGGATCTCAGGGTTGCGGATGACTGAGCCAATCTGGCGCAGTGCCTGCTGCCCAGCTTTCTGCACTTTCACATGTGAGTCAGTGAGAACCTCAGTCAGCTTGGGCACAATGCTGGGCAGACATGACGACAGCTGTTTAGGGGCACAAAATGCCATGGCACCAAGCAACTCCACTGAGCCTGAGGAGCACAGAAACATACTCTGATATGGGAGCTGATAAAAAGCAACAAGTGCATGTATCTTCTGAGTCTTCATAGTTTTTTGGAAATTTCCCCATTGCGGGACTAATGAAGGATTCTCTTATTTCTTATCTTTTTCTTCTTAACACAAATATCTGAGGATTAAATCTGAGCTTGTCTAGAGAATGGCATAATAAAAAAGCTATTATTTAGAAATGTGTCTTTACTTTGTTGAAAACTGGTCAGGTGTTAGAATGAAGCGTTTCAATTATATACAAAAATAAACTAGCATTTGAGCTGCGTTTGAATGCTTTCTTTGCTCTATATTTCTGAAAGCCATTCATTCCCATTTGTAGATCAAATCAATTTTTTATATTGTAAACTACTGTATTTAACCAAACAACTTCAGGGGCCCACAGTACATTTGCGAAATAGTTCTTTCAAAACAGAAACTGAAATGCATGTAAATACAGGGTAACTTCCAGGCACTTGTGGGGAAAATGCTCATCTGATTTAGTTATGGCATCTGATTTAGTTAAATCTATCTGTGAAACTGTCAGTTATTCCAGATAATTATGTATACTGGTTCATCTGCCATTCATGCTTATGTTTGGGGGTTGTACTCTTTTGAGCGATAACTCTTAGCAGCGTAGCCAGAAGAGATGGGGACTCAAGTTTGCAACTGGGACTAGAGTACCGTATTTTCCGGACCATAAGGCGCACCGTATTATAAGGCGCAGTCTGAATTACGGGGTCTATTTCTGTATTT
>JAOVVH010000038.1:287307-302308 GCA_028566435.1 Scorpiodoras heckelii
TGAGGATGTTCACTCAGAGTCAAATTGTAAGACTTCTTATTTTTTAACGTGTTTTAGAGATTTTAATGTGCGTGTGTGTGTACGTGTATGTGCGTGTGTGTGTTTGTTTGGGTGTGTGTGTGTGTGTGTGTTTGTTTGGGTGTGCGTGTATGTGTGTGTGTGTTTGCTTGGGTGTGCGTGTATGTGTGTGTTTGTTTGTGTGTTTGGTGGATGCGTGTGCGCGCGGACAATGCCTAAACTCCGTTCAGGTGATGTAATCAGATCAGTTAGCTCTCAGACCGGGGTTTATGATCTAGTTCCCACACCTGTACTTGCGCGTCTCCCCCCCAACGTTAAATAATTAGCTACTTTAAATACACCTTGAAAATAACACCTGCAAAAAATAAAAATTTTAACGTCTGGGGTTTACGACTTGTTTGTTTTTACTAAAAGCTTCTACAGGTACAGACATAATCTTATGTAAACAAAAGGTTAATGATTAAGGCCCTCCCCCCTGACCTCCCCCCAGTCAAAGGTCAAAGCAATTAAGTCATAAAACTGTCAGTTCGATGAAACATGCCTCCTATACTATATATCTGGATGCTTCTGTTAAAGGTTCACACTTTGCATATCATTTAATAAGATGCTAAATCAAACATTCTTGTTGGTTAAAGAATCACAAAATCAGTGTTTTGCTATGACTATGTCAGTCTTTGGGTTTGAACCATACTGAAAACCTGTAGTCTGAATTGAAGAGAATTTAAAGTTTAAAATGTTCTGCTTAGAGGAATGGAGCAAGATCCCTCTGCCAGTGTCTCCAACCCTGTTAAAAATTACAAAAACAGTCTCAGCTGTTTTCTCCCAGGCAGTAGTCACAAAGTAATACAGGTGACTCAGAAACTAGTGTTTTGTGAAGAAAAAGATGCACTAGTTATGCAGTAAATGCACTAAGCCTGTTTTTTTGTGTTGAGAAAAAAAGTCTACAAAATAATTATAAAACTATACAATGAATACCAAGTGTGTCATTTATGATGTATTATTGTATGACTCTAGCAATCATGCTAAGGATCTGAAGTTTGCACAATTCGGTGCTTTGGAGGGCTCCTTAAAGCATGGCCCCGGTTTACTTGGAGAGAATGTGCCATTTTCGGATGAAGAAATACTAAAAACGCACAACCTTGAGTGAAGTTGGTCATGAGTGTTCAGTAATACTTAGTTTTAGGATAAGCTTTAATGAGTTGAATTCTGAGTGGATTATCAGGGTCAATCAAGCCCAGTGATATCATGGTCAGCAAACCATTTGGTAGTAGTTTTGGCACTGTAGGCAGAGGATAAGTCCTGCTAGAAAGGGAAATCGGGCATCTCCATAAAGCTTCTCAGCAGATGGAAGCACAAAGTGCTCTAAAATCTTCTGGTAGATGGCAGCGCTGACTTTGGACATGATAAAACACCTTCAAAAACCTTGGATTCTGTGCTTCACCACTCTTCCTCCAGACTCTAGGACCTTGAATTCCAAATGAAATGCAAAATTAAGATGAAATTGTCAGGATAGTCCAGTTCTTTTTCTCCTTAGCCCAGATAAGATGCTTCTTACGTTGTCTCAGGTTCAGAACAGGCTTGATATTAGGAACCAGCAGTTGTAGCCCCTTTCCTGGAAACGTCCATCTTGATGCACTAACCTCAGTCAACTCCTTGTGAAGCTCTCCCATGTTCCTGAATTGACTTTTCATGACAATTGTCTCAAGGCTGCAGTCATGCCTTTTGCTCATGTACCTTTTTCCTACCACATTTTCCCCTTCCAGTCTAACTTCCATTAATATGCTTTGATACAGCACTCCACGAACAGCCAGCAGTTACATACTGCGGCTAAAACCCCATTGTGGTGGGTGTCAGCAGTCACCAGTCTTTCCCATGATTGTGTTTGTGTGCGCCAAATTAGACCAAAATATACACAGAATTTATACTGCATGAATATAAAATATCAACCACATTTCCAGAAAAGTTGGGACACTTTCTTAAAATCTGTAATTTGTTAATTCACTTGAACCTTTATGTAACAGACAAAAGGATAAAAAAGCTTTTCAGTAGGAGGCATTTTCAGTAGGAGACAGATCTGGACTGCAGGCAGGCCAGTCAAACCATGCTGTTGTAACTCGTGCAGAATGAGATCTGGCATTGTCCTACTGAAACAGACATGAAGTTCCTTGGAAATGACGCTGTCTTGACAGCAGCATGTATTTCTCTTAATTCCAATGCAAGCCTCCGCATCAATGGTACTTTCACATATATATGCAGCTCACCCATGCCGTGGGAAATGATGCACCCCCATGCAATCACAGATGATGTTTTTTTTTTTGTTGTTTCTGCACAAAATTAATATATGGCTTCCTCTTTGCATAATATAGTTTCAGGTTGTATTTCTTGATGCAGCGGTGGACTTCGTTGTGACAATGATTTTGCAAAGTTTTCCTATGGCTCTGTCCATCAGAGTAGCATAACAGTTTCTCAAACAGTACCACCTGAGGGCTTAATGGTCAGGCATATTCAGTGGCAGTTTCTGCCCTTGGCTTTCATGCATGAAGACTTCCCCTGACTCCGTGAATCTTTTCATGATATTATGAACTGTAGATGGTGAAAGATCTAAACTGTTTGCAATATTGAGTTGAGAAACATTGTATTTCAACTGACTGACAATTCTCTCATGAAGTTTGACACAAAGTGGTGAACCATGTTGCTTGTAAAGACTATGCCTTTGGTGGACCAGTTGAACTGTTAATTGTGGAACCTTCCAGTGTTACCTGTATAACTTTTACAGTCGTATTTTACCTCTGTCCCAACTGTTTGAGTGTGTTGCAGACATCAATTTCTAAATTTATTTATATTTAACAAATTAAGTTCATCATTGAAAACACTGAAAATCTATTATTTGTTAAATTTAGGTTCAAGTGAATTAACAAATTCTATGGAAATGGGGTTTGTACTATTTACAATTTACTGTATAGTCTTCTAGAATAGCTGGAAAAATTACTGTTGATAAACAGATTTATCATACGTATAGGCTAACACTCCCCCTCCATGTCTCAGTGAAAACACTACATGTACTGTGCCATAAACTGTTTATGTACAAGAAGTACAGATCCCTTCAGGTACTGCGCATGCATGTTGCAGATACTGTGCATGCATATTGTAGACCAGTTTAGGCATAGCAGTACTTACCTGAATTAATATTTATGTCAAATCAAAGTCCTTAAGTGAAAAGCATGACAAAACTCAGTGTTTACTACACATGGTAAGCCTCTTGACCTTTACATGGCATCATATCCAGAATTAACAGTGCAGAGCAAAGAGTGCATGTCTGCAGACAGACTCTTCGCTATGTTGCTGCTGCTAGGACTGTGCAATGCTTTAATTTAGTGCTGTCACGCGATTAATTTTTTTAATCGAGCGATAAATTTGTTTAAACGCACGTTAATCGCAGTTTAACGCACATTTTGATTAGTGTTGTACGTGCAGGTCGGCATCGTAGGGCATTGAAAATGAAAGAGAAATGACTGTTGAACGTTGCCTCATTATTCACTTGACTTTATTTGATAAAAATGAAATATTAAAGATGATGTCTTTTCATTTAAAAAAAAAAAAAATAGTTTTACTCTTTTGTTCATCTGATATACTGATTATAGTTGGAGTTTAATTAAATGCATCAATTCACCAGTTTAAATTAGAGCAACACGGCACATTGCAACCAAGAGTAAAATTACATTCCAACCAAAACATACATTAAAAAGTTAAAATACATCACCCATAGTTCATAGACGTTTCATCATATTTATTTCAAAAGTGCCTACAGCATATAAAATTAATCTACGGTGTTGTTTACATGCTAAATTCAGCTGAGTGCTGTAATGTAGAACAAACAATCAGCTGTCCACTGTTGATGACGTTGCAGGAAGTGTTTCAAATAGAGCCGTTTTAGTGACCGAGTTCTCTGGAGTGCACTTGGGATTCAGTACACTGCAGTGATACAAAGGGACCCTCATCTGTGAAAAGCAGAGGGCACCAGTGGCAGATCTGCCAATTCTGGTGTTCTATGGCAAATGCCAATCAAGCTCTAGGGTGCTGGACAGTGATCACAGGGCCCACTACAGGACATCAGGCCCTCAGGCCACCCTCATGAAGCTTGTTTCTGATTGTTTGGTCAGACACATTCACACCAGTGGCCTGCTGGAGGTCATTTTGTAGGGTTCTGGCAGTGCTCATCCTGTTCAGATGCACAAAGTAGCAGATACCGGTCCTGCTGAGGGGTTAAGGATCTTCTACGGCCTTTTCCAGCTCTCCTAGAGTAACTGCCTGTCTCCTGGAATCTCTTCCATACTCTTAAGACTGTGCTGGAAGACACAGCAATACTTCTGGCAATGGCACGTACTGATGTGCAATCCTGCAGGATTTGGACTATAGGGTCCAGGTACTGCACACCATGGTACTAGTAGTGATGCTGACCATAGCCAACTGCAAAACTACTGAAAAATCAGTCACAATAGATGCGCAGGGACAAAATGTTAAAGGCCTCCACCCATTAAACCATTCCTGTTTTGGGGGTTGCCTCATTGTTGCCCCTCTAGTACACCTGTTGTTAATTTCTTTAACACCAAAGCAGCTGAAACTGATTAACACCCACTCCCCACTTAATTGACAAGCTCAATATCCTAGAAGTTGAATTGAGCTGATGCTATACTCTGATTAATGTGTTCCTTTAATTTTTTTGAGCAGTGTATAAGTGAATTAGGATGTGTATGTAACAAATGACTAACGTTGAAGATGTGTATTGCAATACACTGGCAGTTCCTGCAAGAACAAGTTACTATAACAATAGCATCTAGTTAGCTATAACACATTAAAAAAGAGATCATTGATTAATTGATAAGCCACGTGACAACTGGGACAACAAAATCAGGTACCGTACCAGTGCAAATCATTTCTGAATGGAAAGCCCCATTAATGCTGCCAAAGCAGTTGTTGAATCTATTGTGGAATTTATTCATTTCTTGCAACAGAGATGTTAAGAAAATACCCTTTATTCATAAATACACATATGCTTTAAAATATCACAGTGAGAACGAAGTCTTGACTCACTTGTCAGCTAGTGCTTTGCATTCATCTTCCTCATCAAATTTGGCTACCCATAGTCTTCTGAGTACATTAAGCCCATTGGGCTCGGCACTATCTGTTGGCAAAGCCAGCTTCAGCTCCAAAAGACCCTGCAGGTCACAAATGAAGACACACACGTTCACACACAAAACTATTAATAAAATTCAGAGAAAATATTTTTTAAAAACCCTTAAAACAAGCATCATATATAATTTATATCAGGTTAAAGCTCACTGAGCACATTATTAGGAACCCCTGTACACCTACTCATACATGCAATTACCTAATCAGCCCACCACGTAGCAGCAATGCAATGTATAAAATCATGCATATATATGGGCCGCGGGTAAGGTTCACATCAACCATCAGAATGGGGGAAAAATGTGGTCTCAGTCATTTTGGCCATGACTGTCTGGTTTGCGTATTTCTATGACTGCTGATCCCCTGGGATTTTCATGAACAACATTCCCAGGGTTTAATAAGAGTGATGCAATAAAGAACAAACATCCAGTGAGTGGCAGAATTTGGTACAAACATCATGAATCCCTGTACATAACCTGCTTTGTGTCATCAATCTACGCTGGTTGTGTCATGGTGTGGAGAATGTTTTCATGGTACACTTTGGGCCCATTAATACCAATCATCACTTGATTACCACAGCCTATTTGAATATTGTTTCTGACCACATGCCCCTCTTCATGGTCACAATTTACCCAACTGCATGATAATGCAACATGTCACAAAGCAAGTCATCTCAAACTGGTTTCATGAACATGACGATGAGTTCAGTGTTCTTTAGTGGTCATCCCAGTCACTGGATATAAATCCAACAGAACACCTTTGGGATGTGTAAGTACAGGAGATTTGCAGGATGAAAGTGCACCCAAAAAATCTTCAGGAACTGTGTGATGCAATCATGTTAACATGGACCAGAATCTCAAAGGAATTCTTCCAACATCTTGTGGAATTTATGCCATGAAGCAAAGGAAGCCCCTAGGCAGTATTAGTATAGTGTTCCTTATAAAGTGCTCAGTGAGTTTATATACTTAGCTCAATTTCTTTAATAAACAATTTTAACATACTGTATTTCTGTAATAATATTTACATTACAGAGTTTTAGGGCAAGTCATTTTTACTTCCAGAGCAGAGAAATTAGTAAACACACCCTGAGTGCAGCATCTCTAACAGAAAAACAGGGAGAGAGCAAGGCTTCTAAAAGCACATCAATCTCAGCTTGTTCAGCCAATGCACAGCCCTTCTGCCCTCCAGCACTCGCACAAAGAGCTGTGAGACAGCCTGACGCCAACACCTATAAAACACATTCATACAAGAACACAATTTAGCACACTACAACAATGGATTGTACTACTGAAAATTTGCTAGCAAATATATCCATATGTTTCCAATAACCTGCACTTTATACCTGCAATCGTGGTGTGGAGGTACCAATCACTTTGCTGAGCAGCAATAGCATGTTCACACGAGGAAGAAGCTCTGGACCATTCTGACAAAACAGCCAAACATTCATAAATAGATCTATATTCAACATCAACAGTAGAGGCAGAACAGAAAATATTACACAATGATAACTGTATAAGATCAAATTTCTGAATAGACAGTATATTATATAACATAACAGTAGATTATGCAGCACTGCAACAATGGATAAGTGTTATATTATTTGGACAGAGAAACCTCAAAAGAAGAAGATGCAAAAAGTTATAAAGTTTACTCAAAACAATGCAGAAATGCATTAATTATTTTTTCTGTAACCCTTTCAAAAATCTACTGGAGCAAAATCAACTCATATCTGCCTGCTCTTGGTAGTATGTCTACCTCGTCGATGAGTACATCAGTGGCATCACTCCTGGAGCGCAACTGACAGTGTATTTGAATGGTCTGTACAGCATTTGTCAGCATGAGCTCTGCCTCCTCAGATGTGCTACTATTTACACTGAGGATGGCCTGCAGCAGTGGGAAACAGAAAGAGAAAGCCGGTGCAGACAGGGGACGTGTATCTGCAAGAAAAACAAACTTCAGCACTATTATTTTTTTAATTGGTTATATCTGCAATATAGCACACAATGTACACTAACACTTCTGCAATCTGGGCTGTGTGCCATTAATATCTAATTCTTTATGATACATGCACTCTATGGGAAAAACATGCAGCATATAATATACAGAATAGCCCAGAAATGAGGATACATTACAAATTAGGATACACAAATGAAAGTGAAAGTGACACATTTTGTCACTGTGCTTGCACACAGTGAAATTGAACCCATCCGTGCAGTGAGACACACTAGTGAAGACACACTAGGGGGCAGTGAACACACATGCCAGGAGCGGTGGGCAGCCATAGCCAGCGCCCGGGGAACCATTGGGGGTTAGGTGCCTTGCTCAAGGACACTTCAGCCGAGCCCTGTCGGCCACAGGAATCGTACCCAGGACCTTCCGATCATGGGGCAGACACCCTAACCACAAGACCATGACTGCCCGACTGCAAATATGCTTTTGTTTACAAAATAGTAGACAATCTTTTGCTATCCAAGACAGCTTTGACTCTCCTAGGCATAGATTCGACAATTTTTTGCATACTGTGCTGTCAATATTACTCCACTCCTGTTGGATGACTTCCTTCAGGGCTTGAATGTTCCATGGTCTGCTGGCTTCAACTTTTCGCTTTAGAACTCCCCAAAGATGCTCAATGGGATTTAAATCGGGTGCCATACTTGGCCACTCCAAGACTTTCACCCTTTGGTGTTGTGAGAAGGCAGTTGTGGCCCTGGCTGTGTGTTTGAGGTCGATGTCATGCTGAAAAACTGCTCGTCGACCCAAGGCTCTCAGAGAGGGTGAAGTGCTCTTCCTAAATTTCACAGTATTTCTCAGCATTCATGATGTCATCAATGAAACACAGTTTTCCTATTCCCTTGGCACTCATACATCCCGAAACAAGAACATTTTCACCACCATGCTTTACAGTCAGGATCATACATTTATCACGGTAGACTTCTCCCTGCTGGCGCCACGCCTTTTGGATATCATCCGATCCGAAGAGATTGATTTTGGTCTCATCTGACCAAAGAATGCAATCCCAAAAGTGCTGGTTTTTGGCAACCTGTCTTGCAGCAAAAGCCATTCTGTTAATTTTGTGCTTGGGTTTTAGTAACGGTTTCCTACGTGGTCGGCATCCACTGAATCATCTCCTATGCAAGATGCGCTTCACGGTACTTTTTGAAACTTTCACCCCAGTCTGCTGCTATATGGAGATGGCCAATTCTGAAGCACTTGCCCTTCGGTTTCTTTCCAAAACTCGCAGAACATGGCACTCATCATGAAGGGTGAGTTTAGGTCTTCGCCCAGGAGGCTTCAGCTTACTTATCACATTGCCAGACTTCTTGAAAGTCTGAAAGACCTTGGCCACGGTATTCTTGCTGACAAGTATTTAACTTATTTGTTTGTATCCAAGGCCTCTCCAGTACAGCAAAATTATACTTTTTCTCAAATCTAATAAAGGATTTTAGAGACATTTTAGAGACTTCACAGAGCAGAATGGTTTTATATGGATTGTGCTTGCCCTGTTTATATTCAATTAGTGATCAATTGGCTTCACCTGCAAACACTGATTATCCAATCAGAACTCCGTTACAGCTTTTAGAATGGAATGTTTAAAGTTTTAATTAGATTATTTATAAGGGTGTACTCATTTTTTAACTGTCAGGTTTCACATAATTACACCTTGACTTGCAACATACGGCTTGAAAGTGGATGTTGTCTAGGACAAACATTTGGTATTTCTGAATGTTAGGAATATAAGAAATCACTTTAGTCTACTTTAGAAAGTAGCTAAGCAATTGTAAAATATGTGATGATTTGTTAGGGGTGTACACATTTCTGGTTTATACTCTAAGTATATAATATTTGATGTAGATTATTTCATGACTGAAATTAAACCCTCAGTCAAGTTCTCTAGAGGTCCAGAGAGCCCATGTGAGTCAGTGTTGATACGATGCAGATAAAACTGATACACTTCAATGGAAAGAATCTTCTTTTCTAGTTTTATAGAGTGTGTGGTCTCACCATTCTTGTACTCTCTGTGTGGTACTGTGAGTGTGTGCAATAGCTGGACGGTACGATGTGTAGCAGTGTTCAGGTCCTCTTGAGACCATGTTGGGTCCAGCTCACATTCCGGCTTCAACAGACGCAAGGTCACATGACCCACAAGAAGAGCTAGACAGTCACACAAAAAAATTTAGAAGACTGAATGTAGAACTTTAAAACATTAAAAGGTATCACTTGTCCAACAAAAAAAGGCTATGCTATGCAAATAAACTATGAAAACTAGAATGAGAACTCTTACCCAGGAATTGCAGCTGCTTTGGCAGGACACATGTGCCTAAATGGAGGAAGGATTGGTGCACATGGGGAGCAGCTAATGGTGAGTGCAATAGGGGCAGGAGCACATAAAGGACTCCAGGAATATGGTGAGAAATCTGAGGAGGGTGACGAGCCATAACGGCTTCCAAAATTCCCACTGTGCATTGCAACTCCATATCCAACTGAAGAAGGGAGAAATGAACTGAGAAAGCATAATCTATACTCACCGCCTACCTTTCTTAGGAATACCTGTACACCTGCACATTCAAGCAGTTATCTAATCAGGTAATCATGTAGTAGGAGCACAATGCAAAACATTACGCAAAAAATGGCCAGATTTGAGCTGCCAGGAAGTATACAGTAACTCATAGAATCAGTCTTTACACCCATGGTGAGAAAAAAAGGATCTCAGCATGCACAGAACATCAGACATTGAGGTTAATGGGCTACAACAGCAGAAGACCAGAATCAGGTCCCATGTCTATCATCCAAGAACAGGAATCTGGGGCTACAGTGGGCAGAGGCTCACACAAACTGAATAGTTGATTAGGGGGGAAAAAAATTAACTGGCCTTATTCTAGTCTTCTACTGTCCAGTTTCAGTGAATCTGTGCCCATGATAGCCTTGTTCTTGTCTGCCAGGAGTGGAACCTTATGTGGTCTTCTGCTGTTGTATCCTATTCAACTCAATGTTTGATGTGTTGATGCTTTTCTGCACACTTCTGGTTCTCCTCTCTCATCAATGGTTTTCAGCCTGCAGATCCTCTGTGCATGAGATGTGTTTTCGTTTTTTGCACCATTCTGTGTAAACTTTACAGACACTTGCGTGTGAAAATCAAAGGAGATCAGTAGTTTCACAAACAAGCACATCTGGCAGCAACACCATGCCATGGTTAAAGTCACAGAGATCACACCTTTTCTCCATTCTGATGCTTGATGTGAACATTAACTAAAGCTCTTGACCTGTATCTGCATGATTTGCATTGTACTGGATTACTGAATACATAAGCATTTGTACAGGTTTTCCTAATAAAATCAACGAGTGTAGAAAAATGGATATAAAAAGTTTATACACCCCTGTTAAAGTTATGTTTTTGTGATTAAAAAAAAATAAGACCAAGATAAATAATTTTAGATATTTTGCCAACCTTAAATGTGCCCTATAATCTGTGCATTTCAACCAAAAAACTGTAATCATTTAGAGGGGGACTAATAAAATAACAATACATATTATATAATATTAAACATAATAATAAAAACTAAACAACTAAAATAATGTGGTTGCATAAGGGTGCACACCCTCTTATAATTCCCCTGAAAGCTCTTTCTGGTGAGGCATGGCTCACATACGCGTATCCTTCTCGTGTGAAGCAAACTCAAAAAGTTGAGTGATTTTTATTAAAGTAGCGCGAACACCTGACTCCAGTTAGCTTTTTTGAGGTCATTAACTCAAGGGGTCACATACTTTATCCCCTAGCACTATGAGGTTTTTATGGTTATTCTCAATGAAGACCTGCAAGATCATATTTTTTTGTGTTATTATTTTAGACACATTATATTTGTCAATACCCTACAGAACACACAGTGTAAGTGTCTTAGGCAGTTATGTATATTGTTATACAATATATTTTACAATAAGATCATTTGCTTGGAGTGGAAATCAAACTGTAGATGTTTTACTTTTTCGCTGGACACAGCATTCTACGACCGTTATACGTCCGCAAAATATAATACTTGAAGAATGTCTTGAATATGTTTATGAAACTTACAATACAGATAAATATGCTTTGCCTAATTGTGTGCTTGCTTTTGCCTAGACTTCGACTTCAGTATTGTACACGTGTTCCGTAAATGCGGGGGTCGGTGCTTCAAACGCACTGAGTGTAATTATCAAGACAATGGGCACTGATTGCTTCACAGCAAGGGAGTGGGCTATGGAGTGGCTAAGCTGCCTTACGAAAATATTCGTAGCTTTGGCCATGCTAGTGTTAATTTAGTCAAGCTGAACCTTAAATAATGCAGGCTGTATAGCAAAGTGACATTGTGTAAACATTAGCCCCAAGGCTACAAGCCAAGCTGGCACCAAAGTCCATAAAACAGTTAAACTCTTAATGAATTACTGCATACCCTCCCTTTAACCTCTACATGGGCTTGTACATGGGTGTCAACTCAAGGGATCATAAATATCCCTCAGAACAAAGAACCTGGTATCAGAAGACAGAAGAGAGAACTGTGAGGAACCACGATCAACATTTTCTTTTGTTAAATTCCAACTGACACCAGGTTGCAGATCTCCACATGCAAATCTGATAGTATAAATTCATCCTATCATGATTTGTCTATGAACCCAAAGCATAGATGAGCATCATCTCTCCAGAATTACAAGGACATGCTTTGAAGCATTTGACACATTAATATTATATTCTTTTTTCTTTATTTTCTTCCTTTCATTATTTTAATTAGTGTTCATTTCTAGTGTTGTACTTAATTCATGGTTTAATTAGGAAATGTGTAGTGTTTTAACAGTATGTAGTAACCACTAATCACAGTAGTTTTAGTCTTATCAGA
Organism: Scorpiodoras heckelii; assembly: GCA_028566435.1. NCBI lineage: Eukaryota > Metazoa > Chordata > Actinopteri > Siluriformes > Doradidae > Scorpiodoras > Scorpiodoras heckelii. The sequence goes on from JAOVVH010000038.1 coordinate 299,379, forward strand.
AATATTAATCTGTCAAGCATAATTCTTTTGTTACTAGATAATTAACTTGTAATCATTTTCCTGAACCAGTACACTGTTTTCAATCTTACTAAGTAATATTTTAATTTTTCTTATATAGACATTTGATCTGTTATGTTTAGGAATGTACTAACTGATATATACACTCGTATAGACATTTAATCCATGCATCAATGCTTAGAAGTGTAGTAATTGATATATACTAGAGCTGTAATCGGGCCTGAAAAGTCAAGCCCGACCCGGCCCGAGCCCGACAGAATTCAACCTGAGCCCGACCTTAGCGCGACAAGTACACCGTTTTAAAAGCCCGAACCCGTTTACAGCCCGACATTAGGCTATTCAAATGTCATTGGCTCATCATTCTCATTATGGACATGGTCAAAACTTTTCCACACCTCAGACTTTCGATGACGGTGCAACCAAAAAGTAATCGCCAGAGGCCATCCTCCGTTTCACCTCCTCGGCATCCAATTTTGCATCTTTCCGGTGCTAATCGAAACGCATCACCTGACCGCTCATTTACCGCGCAAACCCGAGCCCGGCCCGAGTCTGTGTAAAATGACTGAAATTAAGCCACACAGGAGGTGGTCATAAAGTTGTGCCTGATCGGTGTATATAATAGAGCTGAAGATCTTTGCCCGAAGCCGACGGGACCCGGCGGAACCCGACAGGTTTGGTTGGGTTCGGGCAAAGATCTTCAGCTCTAATATATACACAGATCAGGCACAACTTTATGACCACCTCCTTTTCCCTACACTCATTGTCCATTTTCCCAGTTCCACTTACCATGTAGCTGCACTTTGTAGTTCTACAAATACAGACTGTAGTCCATCTGTTTCTCTACATACTTTGCTAGTCTCCTTTATTCTGTTCTCTAATGGTCAATACCCCCACAGGACCAGCAGAGATCAGGTACTATTTAGGTGGGGGACCATTCATCGGGGTGGAGCAATATGGTGGATGTGTCTCATAGAGTGCACAGTAAATGAACACAGTATTAAAAACTCCAGCAGCACTGTTCTGTCTGATCCACTGACACCAGTTCAACACACAGACACACCACCACCATGTCAGTGTCACTGCAGTGCTGAGAATGATCAACCACCCAAATAGTACTTGATTTGTGGTGGCCCTGACCAGTAGAGAACAGAGTAAAGGGAACAAACAAAGTATTTAGAAAAAGAGATGGACTACAGTCTGTAATTGTAGAACTACAAAGTGCAGCTATATGATAAGTGGAACTAAGAAAAAGGACAATGAGTGTAGAGAAAAGGAGGTGGTCATAATGTTATGCCTGATTGGTGTACACTCATAAGCCTTCTGTTCTGATTCAGTGGCCATTTGCAGAAGTAGCAACACTGTATTTGTGTGTTTGATCAGGGTTTCCTAATAATCACGTTTCGTTATGCCTAAGACAATGTATTAGATAGAAGTACTGAGGGATTTTAGAATAATTTTCTGCCTCTATAATCTGTTTCCTGTTACTGTATTTTTATCGTTTTGGATGATGTATAATCTCTGTGTAAGAAACATAATGCAAATTAGTTAGAATGATTGACAGGATAATTTAGAAATCTTTCTGTGCTCAGACAAACAAGGCAGTGACTCTTTCAAACTTTAAACCACACCCCTCTAAGGGCTTCTTTGAAAACAACCCTAACACACACACACAGTCATCAAGGGAGAGTCATCAAGAGTCATTGAGGGAGAGTCAATAACAGTCATCAGAGTGAGGTCAACTCGTGAGATTCCAAGCCAAAACCAAGAAAAAGACCTCCCGAAGAAAACTTAAAGTCGAGCCTGGTTTCAGACAAAGCTTCTCACTGTTCCTAACTGCTGTTTTTGTTTGTTGTTTCATGTTCATCATTACACATTTTCTGTGTTTGTTTTATTGTGTGCTCACCACATAGTGTTTAATTCGCTGACGAATCGACACGTGCATCATCGCATAGTTCACCCTATCCGCCATTTTGAAGAAGCTTGGAGTTAATCGGGCTTGACCAGCGTTTTTGATTTCTCAGTTCTCTGCATATATTTCCAAGATCACGAACAGAAATCAAAGCCTGCATCAATCAACATTTGTGCCTTCGACTCTCATCTGTTTACACTTCTTGCATGAAGCCAACGAGAATGTGCAAAATTCTCTCATCTCTTCAAACTGGAAGGATCCTGCCCGTCGCCCGCTCGAGCCAGAGGCCTCCACGCTGAAAGCGCATCTGCCTCGGATTGTAGTGCTGTTTAGAATGCACATCACTTCACACGGTAACTTTGAATACAGTGTCCTGCCATCGTGTCTCATCACAGACGGGAGTAAAGCCTTTCTTACATGCCCAGTATTGGTGCTCCTCTTTGGTTTCTGTCCTGTTTTCAATTCATGTTTAGATTAGATAATTAGAGTACGTCTCCTTTGCAAATTACTTCACATCACCATTCCTAAGACATCCTTTGTTTGGTCTGATCCATTCATTAAACTACTTGTTACTGTGCTTAGATATCATTCAACCTTTCTTTCAATCCTCTCCTCTTTCCTTTTACACACGTAGACAAAATTGTTGGACCCCTCGGTTAATGAAAGAAAAACCCATAATGGTCACAGAAATAACCTGAATCTGACGAAAGTAATAATAAATACAAATTCTATGAAAATGAACAAATGAAAACCTGACACTGATTTTGAACCGTGGTTCAACAGAATTATTTTGAAAAGTAAACTCATTAAACAGGCCTGGACAAAATTTATGGTACCCCTGAAAATAATGTGACCAAAGGGACATGTTAAAACAAGGTGTGTCCACTAATTAGCATCACAGGTGTCTACAATCTTGTAATTGTCAATGGGCCTATATATAGGGCTACAGGTAGTCACTGTGCTGTTTGGTGACATGGTATGTACCACACTCAACATGGACCAG
>JAOVVH010000038.1:310213-336035 GCA_028566435.1 Scorpiodoras heckelii
TTTGAGCATCCCAAGGAGCACTGTTCAATCCATCATCCAAAAAAGGAAATAATGAGGCAACATTCAACAGTTGTTTCTCTTAAAATAGACCAGAGATAAACAGCAACGACATTTTCAATAGTCCTACGATGCCAAACTGAATGTACAACATAAATCAAAATATGCGTTAAAACCGCAAAAAACATTTATCGCATGACAGAACTAAATATAGAACAGTAGAAAGAAAGAGATAGCGGGCAGAAAGAACAAACAGGAATTTTTATCGGACATGAACAGGCTGCTGTATTGGTATCCGATTTATTTTTACTATAAAAACACGCTTCCGTGTTCAGCATGGCCGGTGATCCACGCTTTCCGATCTCTATTTTTTTAGGATTTTCTTCATTAAAACCAAAGATCAGTGTTCGCGTGTTTAGAAAGTGTAGTGGTTGGTTTGTGTGTGTGTGTGTGTGTGTGTGTGTGTGTGTGTGTGTAGGTACATAATCTTTACCAGCACAGCGTTGTCATGGTAACTCCGTAGCTCAGTCAGTTGAGCACCGCTCTATCGTTTTTCATCAGATATTTTCATAATAAGTATTATTCAAAAAGTTATCTAGTGCTGTCAATCTCACTTGCTCACTCTCCAGCTGCCCCCCCACACACACCACCACCACCACTAAAAATGGTTAATCATAATATTTTCAGTAGTAATGCGTGAAGTATTTCTCAATAAGTTTGATGCCTGTTACTGCATCAGTGCTTTTTCATTGTCTTTTGATTAGTGGTTAGCGTGTTGCCATTCATTTTACATCATGAGATCAGTTACCTCTCAATGCATTGAGTGTTTGAGTGTCTTTTGTCAGTCTGTTATCTACTTCACTGAGTTCTAAAATGTAATCCCATCAATGTCAATACATATTCTAAACCAAAATGGAATTCTATTTGTTCAACAGTACACTGTCTGTTAACATCAGTGTTTTTTGCATTGTCTTCCACTGTTATCCGATGAATTATAAAAAGTTATCCCATCACTATGTATTAATGCGAGGTAAACGCTATTTTGTTACACAGTAGGCCTACATTTGACAAAAATTTTAAAAACTGTACTTTAGCTTTGCTAAATGCAATAAAATAACTATTGTGGTAATAGCAATGTATGTTTTTAGAATAAAAGAGTCCAAAAGCATCCAACAGGACAAATGGCTATAAGCTTATATGGTTAAATTTGTGTTGTGATTATGAGGGGGTCCTTGGAAAATGTTCTGCTCCATGAGGAGTCCCCGGCTCAATAAAGTCTGAGAACCCCTGCTCTAAAGTACCAGAAAAACTGCCTATGCAAAACACATAGCAAAGCCACCTATACACATCATTGGTTGCATCTGCCAGTGTGTATATAAAGCAATAGACATCTATGGAAGCTTCTAGAGCTGTTTCCCACGTGAGAATGACAAGTTATAACGATTTAGCAATTTTTGACATGGTTTAATTGTAGGAGATCGTGAGATGGGTCATAGAATTTTGGAGGTAGAAGCAAAGTTTGGATTTTCACATATGAGGATTTCAAGGGTGTACCATGACTACAAGAATTCGGACAAAACCATGACAGCAGTGTGGCCATAAAAAGACTCTAGGTGAACGTGACCAGCATCAGATGGCAGGAATTGTTTCACGTAATAGGCATGAAACAATACCTCAAGTAACATCAGAATTCAGTGCTGGGGCCTCAACAAACATCACCGGGGAGGACTGTGCGATATTCCCTCCAAGATCCTGTGTGGGACCTACCAAGTATTAATTGGTATACCAGTTTTTCTGATACTTCAGCATTAGGGGTGTAACAATTCATCATGCCACAATACATCGCGATGCAAAAAATGTGACGATGTGCATCATGGAGATAGACGATATCACGTGCGCTCTGTTTATGCCATCTAATGTATGTAATAGCATTTTTTTTAACAGCAGAGGGCTGTACACTCTCACTAGCACGTCATACGTCATTCTCTCACAGTCTTCAGCCTCATTAACAGCCTAGCAGCTTCTTCCGTACTGCAATGGAATCTGGTGAATGTGAATTTGAGATCGAGGATGCTCCGTCGTCTTTTAAATCTGAAGTGTGGCAACATTTTGATTTCCCCATTTACCGAAACAAAAATGGCGACAGGGCAACTGACAAAACCAAAACAATTTGCAAATACTGCAAGAAAACCATGGCCTATATAACGGCTAGCACAACAAATATGATGCAGCATTTACAGTGCAATCACAGTGAAAAGCTTTGGCCATGTAAAATGTTTGTTTCACTTTAAATCTTGCTTCCCAAGCAGGATTGAGTGTAAACCGTGTCAGTCGGTTGTTGGGTTGAGTGAGGTGCATAGCCACCTTCTTCCCCCGAAGTGCCATGGCCACTGCTGTGCTCGCGCCTAAACAGAGACTATTACAGATCCCGCTGCATAAACTCATAATGGATGTCATTACACGATGGAATAGCTCCCTAGAAATACCTGAACGCTATTTTAAACAGCAAGCAGCTGTAATGGCGGCTATGGTGAATACGGAGTTACAGCTTTAGATACTCTGGGCGGCTCTGACATCACTGATGCTGAGGACATTCACTTCAATATCACTTACTTATTTCAATTTTGTGAAATTGTTTCAACTGCACATTTTGTTACAATAGCATGATTTAAACATTTCCATCTCATTTCTTTTAAATGAGACTAAAAATTCGTTAAAGTTTTTACTCAAGAAAACTACACATTATTTTGAATTGTTATTCTCCAAAAATAAGGAAATGTTTTCACTCAGTTAAGATATAGCGAAGCTGCAAAAAATGTATACAAGAAAATGTGCATTGTTTTACACTTTAAAATAAAAACAGAACTTTCATAATTGTTCTTTGTTTAAATATTGTTTACAATAACATAAGAAAATCAAATCGTGAACTCGGTATCGTGAAGCAGACTATATCGTTATACCCCTATTCAGCGTATATAAAAGCAAATACTATGCGAAAAGTACGAAAAATGTAACAAACCTATGGAGGGGTGGTGGGCCACGATTATAATATGTAGAGCCAGTTTTTCAGTCTCAGTGGAGTCATTCCACTGTCCTGCTGCTGCACAGAGCACCCTCAAAGCCTCTACAAGGATCCTCGGAGGGATATGCAAGCGACGCAGTTCAGTCCACTCTCCTGTCTCAGTCTGAAGAGCCTCTTGCTGTAAAACCTAAAACAGACAGATTAACAATAATCAAAAATAAAAAAATAAATATTAAACATAAGAGCCACTTGGCAAAAACTACATTCCCTCCTGCTAAAGAAAAAACTCTGACCTTATGTTTGTTGATGACAGCACATAGTTCTTCCAGCAGGCCATGGGCAAGACTAAAGCTACCAGGCGAGGAAAGAAGTTTCTTTACACTCTGATGAGCATGCTTGCGTACCTGATACACATGACAAAGGAGCACAGCCACCATGGCCCGATGATACATCCTAGAGAGTGCAAGGCAGACATTAGGTTTACATCGAATGACTGCTGCCTGTAGATGAACTAAAAAAAATATATTCACTACTATGTCAAACTATGCATACACTATACAGCCAAAAGTATTCGCTCATCTGCCTTCACACACAAATGAATTTGAGTGACATCCCATTCTTAATCCATAAAGTTTAATATGATGTCAGCCCACCCTTTTCAGCTATAACAGCTTCAACTCTGCTGGGAAGGATTTCCACAAGGTTTACAAGTGTGTTTATGGGAATTTTTGATCATTTTCCCAGAAGCACATTTGTGAGGTCAGATACTGATGTTGGATGAGAGGGCCTGGTTTGCAGTCTTGGATGCAACTGCTCAGCCATGGAAACTCATTCCATGAAGCTCTACGCACTGTGCCTGAGCTAATCTGAAGGCCACATGAAGTTCGGAGGTCTGTAGCGATTGACTCTGCAGAAAGTTGGCGACCTCTGCATCCACTGATGCACTCTGTCACTTTATGTGGCCTACCACTTCATGGCTGAGTTGCTGTTGTTCCCAATCACTTCCACTTTGCTATAATACCACAGACAGATGACTGTGGAATATTTAGTAGCGGGGAAATTTCATGACTAGACTTGTTGCACAGGTGGCATCCTATCACAGTACCACTGGAACTCACTGAGCTCCTGAGAGCGACCCATTCTTTCACAAATGTCTGTAAACACAGTCTGCATGCCTATGTGGTTGATTTTATACACCTGTGGTCTGTGTTTTTTCCTGCTGTGTCTTTGGGATATCGGGGCTAGCGGAGCTAGCGTGGATGTTCATATTAAGCTCGGCGGAGAGTTGTGGATAGTGTTATGCATTTTTGTCTTTCAGACGTGACTGTGACGAGTATCACGAGAGTTAAGGGGAGAGAGGATGGGAGAGAGAGAGAGAGAGAGAGAGAGAGAGAGACACAAACAGGGAGCAGCCAGAGCAGCACATCAGCAACACCAATCCGATTAATACCTTTTTAATCGGGCCATCGGCCGGTTCATGCTACAAGTAGACCGATTCAGGGGTCCGTGTACCGATGTATTCACATCGTTTAAGTCAAAAACGGATTTCTGATTCAGATGGGTTATTTTTTACACCCCAGTGAGTGAATACTTTTGGCAATATAGTGTAGTATTTACACTAACCAGCCACTTATTAGCAACACATGTACACCTTCTCATTCATGCAATTATGAAGTCATAAAACCATGTGGCATTATAGCAATCCATAAAACTATGCAGATCCAGGTAATGAACTCAGTTAATGCTCATATCTAAAATTATAATGCAGAAAACTGTGATCTCTGACCTGGCATGCTACCAGACAGGCTGGTTTGAGTATTTCAGAAATTACACAGAACAGTGCAAAAACAAAAAATTTTTAGATATCTGAGGCTACAGTAACTAAAGAATGCAAAAAGACTGGAATGTTTTCACAATCTTTAACTGACCAGTTTCAATTAACATATGCCAACTGTAGCCTCAGATTCATATGGCTACTCATAAAAGGCCTGTAATTGTGGGGGAAAAAGTTTGTATCCTACTTGTGACCCTTGTGTGCGCGCAAATATACACATAAGAAAATTAATTAAGGTAAAGCTCGACTTGATAGACTTTAAATCATATGAGTGGCTTGGATGACCACTCATACGCGGATTACACAGTCACTCACTCAGGGGTGCTGGAGCCTATCCCAGTGTTAATTGGTGAAAGGCAGAGAAACACCCTTGACAGAATACCAGACAGCCTTAATCAAAGAAAATAAAACAAATTAAGTGAGCCAAAATAAACCTAAACCCAAATCTAGTCATTTAATTCTGACAAAAGAAACAATGGGATGCACTGTCTGCATGTAGCTGTAAGCTGTAAATAAATGAGTCAGCTGACAGAAGGAAAGGATGTTTAAAGACTTGCATATTTTTTTTTTTGGACGAAGAAAGCCAGTTATAAATTGGCTGTGTTTGGAACTTAATCTACCTTTAATATTCTGCAATGCTTTAGATCTAGCACATCAGCAAAGAAACTTAAAAAAAACTTTAAAAACAACAGTTTCCCTGTGTGACATGCTGCTTGTGCAGATCCACCAGGGTAGTATGAATCTTTTTTCTCCTTCATATTCACACCATGCTTGTCAGCTCACGTAATTCATACCTTTTCTGTAATTTATCTGCAGATTTAGTCTTTTTAGGTGCTGTTACAATGCTAAGAATTTGGCACAGAAGTGAGTCAAAATAAATTCCACTTCTGCCTTTCCTTTTACCATGTAGTACTCATTTTCTGCTTCCAGCCCTCTAGGAGCTTTATCGTTTATGGAGTTTAGTGGGCATCACAACATGCAACTGATACTCTGCATTTTATAGGTGATTAACATACACAACACATGTAAGAAGAAGAGCAACATTTTGTAATTCTGGTGGAAATCAGCATTTACAAAAAAGTTTACTAAAAGCCTGATAAAAGAGAGCCACTGTATGTCAAACTCCCAGGAGATCAGTAGCTTCGGAAATACTCAAACTAGCTCATCTGGCACAAAGAATAATCCTATGGCCAAAGTCACTGAGATTTTTTTTCTCTCTCTGCTGATGTTTGTTGTGAACATAAATTGAAGCTATTTACCTGTATCTGCATGACTTTATGCATTACGTTGCTGCCTTATAATTGTCTAAGTGGATAACTATATGAATGAGTAGATATAATGTTACTTTGGTCACTATTTAGTATAGAAGCATATTTTTTTAGAAGCAACATTCTTATAAATGCACACGTTTCAAACAGGGAAAGTGACATTAACTTCTGAAACAAGATTGTTAACAGACCATTCATTTGCATTTGTCTCTAGCATTCTTTTTGCATCACCTTTTTTGTAGCTACAAACATATTTCTCTTTAGTCACAATGAAAAAAGTTACTTAAATATCAATTTACTTATTAAGCCATTTTCTCTGATTTACAAATTCAAAGTTCACATAAAACCAGATGGAAAGACACATCAAAGGAATGCTGAGAATAATGATGCCTCTCCATCAAGACATGTGGCATGATTTTAGATAGAATGGGGTGTAACTGACTGAGCCTTGCTGTTGTTGAGCCTCTGTGGCTGGTCCAGGAACAGTCTCTCACACAGCTGCAATAAAGTGTACAATGCTGAGGGGGGAAAAAGGCATAAACATCAGCATGAACATATCAGAATCACAGTCCAAATTATCAGGGTGACTGGGAGAGGCACCTACCTTCCTCACTAATCTGCCCAAGAAATTTCTCTGTGGTAAAGAGCGGTTTTTTCTCGTCCAAAATCAGGTTCCAAAAGGAGGTCAGTTTAGATTCTACACAAACATCAAACCATATAAATATCCTAAGCCATTAAGAATCAAATCACCAGATAACAAAAAAGCAACTTCAACCAATACTGCTAAAATATTTTTTTTTCAAAATTGTAGTGTTTCACAATGGAAGTGAGATTAAACCTACACTTTCATCAAAAACTGCCATTAAACAAAACTGTTAAGATTTCAATTTCAAACTCAGATTGCCTCACCAGGAACGGAGTCCAGTGTGGAAAGATGACATAGCAGCACTGAAGCTGACACAGCCTCAGACAGAAGGGCTTGCTGGGAGCTCTGAGAAGCCGCTTTCTCTACAGTCTGGATGAGGAGAGGAACAAAATCCACAGCCTGGCTCAAGGTGTCTCCTATGAACAACAGAGGAATACAGAGAGAGTTCAAAACCCACCAAACACACAAACAAAAATTAAAGGTCCCATGACATGCTTCTTTTTAATGCTTTTGTATAGGCCTTAGTGGTCCCCTAATACTGTATCTGAAGTCTCTTTCCTGAAAATCAGTCTTGGTGCAGAATTACAGCCACTGCAAGTCAGTTCCACAATGAGCTTTCCTTTTAGTATGTGCCGTTTCTGTGTCTGTAGCTTTAAATGATAATGAGGAGGAGAGAGGCAGGGCAAGGTGGAGGGTGGGGGAGTGGCCTTGACCAGCTGGCGGCCACGGTACCATGCGGTGCCTGTAGCCCCATTGTTGTAATTTTGTCCATTCTCATCTGATCAGCTGGTTTACAGAGGTGCTCACTCAGTCATTTCAATGAGGGGAAAGGCAGATATCATGCTCCTTATAACACTAATAGCTGAAGGGTTATCCAAATAACAAAGCAGTGCATAACACTTGGGTTACACACACCTGATACTATCTACCTTCACATTAGTGACAGTAGCCTACTAACTGGGCTGATAGCTGTTCCCTGTTAGCTGCAGAGCTAACGCTAATGTTAAAGCCACATTCTAAGGGTAACAAGCTAGTGTAAGGTAACCAAATACAGCAAAGCAACAAAATGAAATAGCGTTAGTTGACTTACTTGTCCGAGGTTTGTGGCTGAGCCGAGGAGAGTTGGTACTGATCCCAGACCTAATTTTTAGATGTTCTGCAAGACCAGTTCTGTATTAGTCCAAGTTGAGGAAACAGTCATCGGCGAAAGGTTTGGCGCAGACATACAAAACTTTGGGAAGTTGTGTCAGCACATTTCCAGAGAAAATAAAACTAATCTACTGGTTCTTTAGAGGCTCAGATGAAGGAACTAAAAAAGACTTTTGTGTTCATTTGTACATCTAAACACTGTACAACTGCCATGCTTTGCTCATTTGTAAGACATGATGAGGAAGAAAAAAAACACGCTCGTGTGCTCACTTTAGTCTTTAGCTCCTTTTTTTCATGGGCTTGCCAAATTCTCTAAACGGGAAAAGCAGAGAAAGAGGCGGTAACCTTTCCCTGTATGATGACATAAGGGGAAGATTCCAAATCGGGCCATCTGTGTTTCATTTTCTCAATCGCGGAGAAGGATACCCAGAACTTGCTTTACACCTATTGCCATGTCTAGCCACTAGGGGACCATAATCAGGCTAGGGGAACTCATATTAATGTTAAAAAACCTCATAAAGTGAAATTTTCATGCCATGAGACCTTTAAAGAATGAACAAACTGAACTAGAAATAAAAATAAATAAATAAACAAAAAAAAACCTAAATAAAATAAAAAATAAATAAATTAAATACATAGTAAACAAGTTGGTGACCTTTGAAGGCTCTGAGCATGGACTGCAGGTAGGCTTGGCGCACAGAGGAGGTGGAGGACTTCAGTGTGAAAGCTTTCTTAAGCCAGTTACTCAGAGCATCTGGAACCTTCACATTCAGATGTGCCATCCACCGAGACATTACAGACACAGCATGTACCAGTGTCCCCTCATGTACTATCACACACAAATATACAAAATCAGCAAGACATTCACAACCATGTGATGCTAGTCCTGAGGCACAGTGGTGAAGTTGCTCACCTTCCTGCTGCAGAAATGGGATAAACTGTAGTGCCACACTGGAGCTGAGTGACTGGCTGGAGGAGCCAGAGACTGCATGATGGCTACAGCTTTTAATCCCTGCACAGGGAATACACAAACACTTAAGTCATACACTAAAATCAATGAGGCTGGTAAAAGGAAAAGCCAAGGACAAAGTAAGACTCACATGGAGTTAATTTTGTGCCAAATGTTTCAAGTACAATATTAATTATAAAAATAAAGACTGATTTACTGAGGGGCTGCATTAACATTCAGTTTGAATACCACAAAAATACAAAAACACATCTAAAATGGGAAAGTTCTGTTGTGTGATTGCACAAATAGATTCAACAAGAAATCTGAGCTGTTTTTATAGACTGATGAAATATAAAGAAAAGAGAAGCAAATGGATCACTGCAATTCACAGAAACAACTGGAATCTGGGGACCAAAACACAGACCCTTAAGAAACCCCTGTAAGCAAGCATGGACATCTTGCTCCAGTGAAAACATATATGATGGTAACAACAGACTTCAAATTGATATGAAGTAGGATGTACTACATAGTTAAACTCACCTGTGGACTAGTTAGCTCAGGCTGTATTTTTGGTTTAGAGAGCATGTTCACATTTAAATATATCGGTAATGTGTGTGTGGATGTCATGCCAAAATAAGAGAAACAACAACTGTTGCCATTTTTTAAGAATTGCACCACAGGGTCAAGATGGAGGCACACTTTCATAGTAACACTTTTGCACACCTGTGTGTGTATCACAGATGCGAAATCGAGTTGGCGACTTGGACTCCAGCTGCCCTTAAGTTGCGCACATTGTGACTCAAGACTTTGCTTGAGACTTGTCCTCTCACAATTCGTCGACTCAAGATTTGAGTCTTCAACAATATTTTATTTTTTAGGCACATTAACATTAAGGAAATGTTCTGTAGGATGTGCCTTAGGCTCATTTATAATTGTGTTGATTCTATGCAAAGCCAATGCTGTAGCCTATGTAACTAGCCTATGCCGCCTTGAGCATATGCATTGGTGTGTCCTCACTCTGCATTTACAGGGCAAAAATACTAGTTGTCAATGGGGTTTCTATGCAGCTGTGCTCAATTTATTCATGTACCTGGTGACTGAAATGAAATGAATCATGTTGGAGTTGGAGGTAAAAATGTTGAACTGTGGTCACTTTTATTAAATTGAGTAATGGTATTCAATTATGCCAGTGTCAGACACCTTTTTAAATAGGCATTGATACTAAAACTGAAATTAGTATCAAAGACAGTGCTGTGCTATTATGAAAACTGTCTGAAGCACACTGAGGTAAATGTTTTCTGGCGTAACTGGAAATCTGGAAAAACTCTGCCATAAAATTTCCCCGGGGGGTATTTCAGAAGGTAGATTTAGATAAAACTCTAAATTTGTTAACCTTGAGATGGGGTAATGTCTAGGTTTTCCATTCCAGAAAGAGAGGTAGCTGGGTTAGTTGTCTTGGTAACTGACTCAAATCGAATCAGTCAAAACGCTTTATTGTCATATCACAAACATAGGTGTGAATTTTAATGAAAATCTTAGTTTGTATGTAAATACAAAATATATACATGTTAGCAGACACTACTGCATTGTTTGTGTATTTATATATACAAACTATAAATATAGGCTATGAATATAGAGATGCACACATTAAATTTGGTGGGTCCTTACTGAGTGAGTCCATGATAAAAGGAGATACATGAGACAGTACAATGTCTAAGTATAGTGAAGTGCAGATTGCAAATTGGTGAACATGGGGTGAGGGCATGGGGTGAGGGCATGGTGTGGACTGCATGCAGAGATCATCAGGGTGATGATTCAGGTCCACACCTGTGGTACTGGCTGTTCAGCAGCCTGATGGCCTGGCAGAAGAAGCTGTCTTGGAACCGGCTGTTTCTGGACTATGCTTCTACACCTTCTGCCACTCGATAGTGGCCTGGGGACGTTGAGTCCTTTATGATCTTCCTGGTCTTCTTCAGGCAGCAGCTGGTGTATAAGTCCAGGAGGTCTGGGAGCTGAACCCCGGTGATGTGTTGGGCTGTCCACACCACCCTATGGAGAGTTTTTCATTCGAAAGTGGTGCAGTTCCCATACCAGGTGGCGATACAGCCTATCAAAAACACTCAAATGTAAAATGTCTTGAGGATGTGGGGGTTCATTTCAAATCTCCTCATCCATCTGGGTATACAGGGAGTACAAATGAGGGCTGAGCACACACCCCTGAGGAGATCTGGTGTTGAGGGTCAGTGAGGTGGACATGATGCTGCCCACCTCACCACTTGATGTCAACCTGACAGTCCCAAATCCGGAAACTTGAGTCTAGAGGGAATGCTGGAGTTGCATGCAAAGCTATAATCCACAAAACACATTCTCACATGTCACTCTCATGCAGATGGAAGAGGGCAGCATGCAGCATCAGGGCTATTGCATCATCAATGAATCCATTCCGTTGATATGCAAATTGCAGTGGGTCCAGTGTGGCAAGCAGTGAGGAGCAGATGATGTCTCTAACCAGGCTCTCAAAAGCACTTGCTTATGCTGGAGGTTAGAGTGGCTGGTTACCAGGCGCTTATGCTGGAGGTTAGAGCACCTGGTTGCCAGGCATTTAAGCAGAGAACACTGGTTGTTTTTGTGATGGGAACAATGGTGGCCAGTTTGAAACATGCTGACAACAACTGAGAAGGAGAGAGACAGGTTTAACAAAGCTTCCGCGAACCATCCTGCTAGCATATCTGCACATGCTTTAAGGACGCGTCCAGGAATTCTGTCTGGGCCGCTTGCCTTGCAGGTGTTGACTCACTTGAAAGATCTGTGCACATCACCCATGGAGATGGAAGGGGGGTTGACTCAGCTGTAGTGCCAGGGTCGGTCTCTCTCTGGGGCATGCAGCACAGCGTGATTTGCCTGGAAATGAGTGTAAAAAGAGTTTAGCTCCTCTGTTAACTGCAGAGCAAGTGTTCCTCTAAATTCCATTATGGTGTTTAACCCCTGCCACATGTGTCTCACGTTGGTGGTGTTGAACTGTGATTCCATCTTGCCCCATCACAGCCATGGTTTCTGGTTGGGGTAAACATGGACTGTTTTGGTTAATACAACATCCTCTATTCATGTTTTGATGAAACATGTGACTGAATCTGCGTACTCGTCAATGCTATCTGATGCGTTGAGGAATATCTCCATTCCACATTATAAAAACAGGCCTGAAGCATAGAATCTGACTGTTCCATTCAGCAAGGTACCACCCTGATAGTGGGCTGCTCCCATTTCAGCAGCAGCCTGTAGAAAGGCAGGAAAAGGATGGAGGAGTGATCTGATTTGCTGAACAGGGACCAGGAGAGGGCTTTGTACGCATCCTGGAAGGGGTGTAGTAATGCTCCAATGTGCATCCTTTTAGCGTGTTGTTTGTGATGTGCTAAAAGTACTTGGGAGCGATTTTCCTAAAATTTGCTTCGTTAAAGTTCGGGACAACAATGAAGGTGGCCTCTGGGCACTCGGTATCCTGCTTGCTAATTGCCTTGAACAATTTGCCAAGCACCAGTTCCATGTCAGCCTGACACTACAGTGCTCAGCATGAATGAGTACACCCCCTTTGAAAAGTAAGATTTTAATCAATGTCACTGAACACGAGCACAATATCCAAAATTTTGACAAGACTTAATTTCATAGAACATTTGTTTAACCCATAACATGAAAGTAAGGTTAATAATATAACTTAGATTATGAAATCTTCAGTTTTGCTCAAATTAGTTATTTTTCAAATTAATTATTTTGTATGATCTCCATGATTTTTAAGGACAGCATCGAGTCTTCTAGGCATGGAATGAACAAGTTGGCAACATATTGCAACATAAATCTTTTTCCATTCTTCGAGAATGACATCTTGTAGAGCCTGGATGCTGGATGGAGAGTGATGTTCAACTTGTCTCTTCAGAATTCCCCATATGTGTTCGACTGGGCTCAGATCAGGAGACTTACTTGGCCACTGAATAATTTTTAACCTGTTCTTCAGAAATGCAACAGTGGCCTTAGATACGTGTTTTGGATCATTATCATGTTGGAATAGTGCACGACAGTGATGGTAGCATCTTCTCTTTCAATATAGAGCAGTACATCTGTGAATTCATGATACCATCAATGAAATGCAGCCCTCCTACACCAGCAGCACTCATGCAGCCCCACATGACACTCCTACCACCATGTTTCACTGTAGGCACCATGCATTTTTCTTTGTACTCCTCACCTTTGTGACACCATAGAGTTTGGAAGCCATCATTTGCAAAAACATTTATCTTGGTCTCATCACTCCAGAGTATAAAGTCCCAGTAGTCTTCATCTTTTTCAGCAAGGGCCATGGCAAATACTAGATGGGCTTTTGCAGAGGCTTCCTTTGTGGACGACACCCATGCATGCCATTCCTCTGTAGGGTACACTGTATTGTGTCATGGGAAACAGTCACCCAGTTTGGCTTTCTACTTCTTTAGCTAACTGCAATGAACTTGCATGGCAATTTTCTTCAACCATTCTCATCAGAAGACTTTCCTGCTTAGGTGTTAACTTCTGTGGATGGCCTGGGCATCGGAGATCTGTGTGGTTACAGATCCATCTTTGTTAAATTTTTGTACAAATTTGTTACAGTATTCTGACTAAGTAAAGCTTTGCTGATCTTCCTGTAGCCTTCACCTTTCTTGTGTAAAGAAATTTTCTTTCTCAGGTCTTGTGACATTTCTCTTCTATGTGATGCCATTGCTGACAGCATGAAATGGGAAGGGGTTTTCTTTGTAAAGTAATGCCCTTTTTAAGTCAACTTTCCACTGGACACCTGTTTAATGAATAATTAGACTCACCTGTGGTTGAATTCTTGTTAATTAGAATTTTTGTAGTCTAAACTTTAGCTTTGCTCCTAAGACTTTCATTGGGGTGTACTCATTTTTACAACATGGTCTTGAATGTATTTGTTAGGAAAATTACTTTTTTGTGTGTGCAAATTAACAAATCTTGTTTGCAATCAGTGGCCCACATTGGTGGGGGTATTTTGTACTATAGTATCCCATAGAAAAATGTTGATTCTGAAAGGAAACTAAAGGTTTTCTAACAAATCTGTTGGGGTGTATTCATTTATGCTGAGCACTGTATATATACAAAAGTGTTCAAACACACCTCTTAATCAATGAATTCAGGAGTTTCATATAGTCACATTGCCACAGGTGTATAAAATCAAGTACTTAGCCATGCAGTCTGCCCTTCTCCTGAAAGAAGGAGCTCACCGAATTTCAAGTGTGGTGCTGTAATAGGATGCCACCGTTGCAACAAGCCAGTTCATGAAATTTCTTCCCTCGTAGGTATTCCACAATCAAATGTGAGTGATATTACTGAAACATGAAAGTGTTAAGGAACCACAGCAACTCAGCCACAAAGTGGCAGACCACGCAAAGTTACACAGCAGTTTTGCTGAGTGCTGAGACACATAGTGCATAATTGTCTTTGCTGTCTTTGAGAGTTTAGAGTTCCCTTATCTGTTCCTGCATGACTGTTCCCCAGTGCACAAATCAAGGTCCATAAGAGCACAGTTGGGGGAGTTTGGTGAGGAAGAACTTGACTGGCCCACACAGAGCCCTGATCCCAACCCCATTGGACACCTTTGAGATGAACTACAATAGAGATTGCAAGCCAGGACCTACAACTGTGTCTCACGTCACAAATGCTCCTCTGGATGAATGGGCAAAAACTCCCATAGACATACTGCAAAATCTTATAGAAAGCCTTCTCAGAAGAGTGGAAGGTCTTATAGTTGCAAAGAGGGGGCCAAATCCATATTAATGCCTATGGATTTAGAATGGAATGTCAAAGGCTCTTGTAGATATAATGTGTAGGTGTCTGAATACCTTTGTCTGTATAGTATCTCTTGGTAGCCACTGTGGCCTGCACAAGACGATTATATATTCTAGGTCTGGGGAGCAGAAAGACTCAACGAACTGTACATGTCTCACAGAGAACCCTACAGGCGTGATGGCTTGGTCTGGGATCTCTAATGACATCCAGGTCTCTGTGAGGCAGATTATAGAGCAGTCCCTTGTCTCTCACTGGAGAGAGGTTTGTGCCCTTAGTTCACTCAGTTTGTTGTCCAGAAACTGTACATTTGCCAGAAGTATACTGGGAAGCAGGGGAAGTGGTTAGTGCATCACCTCAGTCTGACTAGGACTCTAGCTTCCCAACCCCATTTTCCAGCATCGGCGATGGTGTTCCAGACAAACAGGCTCAGATGAGTGGGGCTCCTTGGGGGTTTACAAACAATGGATCTTCGTTGAGAAACTTAAATTCCAGTTTTCGGTGAGTGATCGCCAATCTGATTTCCAAAAGTATTTGTATGTCTCATGTAAAGGTGCTGACAGTGTTTAGTGCAATAAAAGTAAAATATAGACACACAATTAACTAAAAAGTCCCAAGACTGGAGCTCGCTCGCAACACAGCAGCTATAATCAGCACCATCTTGAAAAAAAATAAGCAAACCTAACCTTCTTGCTGGCAGGTTTTTTAACAAATGCTGAGCTTTTGCCCTATGAGTTTTTAGTGCATAGTCTACCCAAATGTTCAGAACTGTCAAAATGACAAAAAAAATGTTCACTTCATACAAACATATGCCATGTGAGCCTGACACTTAAGTCCAAAAAATGCCCATTTAGTATATATCTTAACAATTAATGAACGAAAAATATATGTATTACTGTAGTGTCCACCACTGTACTAGGGTGTGGGCGTGGCCAGTTGGGAGAGCGGAGGGGAGGGCAGCGAGGATTCCCATCCGGCCTTGCACCTTTCACTTTGTGCAATTTGTTTAAAAATAATTGTTTATTGCTACCGTTTTAATATTTATTATAATTTTAAGTTACATTTTAGTTTCCTTAGTATGTCTAATATAATCAATCATAGTATCGGTGCTCTAACTGTGATGGATTTTTTAATAGTCAACATGCACAGGCTTAACTGACATGCACCTTCCCAGAAAATTAAGGACATATCGCGTCCACGCAAACCGCAACATCTTTGATTGGTCTACTTGGTGGCATTGTATTTACTTACAACCAGTTGAGCTGCAGCTTGTTGGAGAAAAAAAAAAAAACTTATTGAAGTGGTGTGAAAAGTTTTGTTTTTATTATTTAACTGTGCTGGCTACAGACTCAGCTTCTTATGGATAATTACCTATAAAACAAAAGTGTTTTCTGAGAGAGAAAAAATAAGTTAAAGACTATGCAGACAGAAACTTTTCAACTTTTAAAAGAAAAATGCCACTGGAGTTTCCAACTACATGCTGCTTTGTCTTTAGCTGCTATATGAAGCTGGAAACTCCAGTGGTATTTTTCTTTAAATGGTTAAAAAGTTGAAAAGTTTCTCTTTTCCAGCTTCATATAGCAGCTACATGCTTTGTCTTATCCTCCATGAACCGCCACCTTAGTTTGGTGGAGGAGTTTGAGTACCTGAATGATCCAAGTAGCTATGTTGTCTGGTGCTTAATGTCCCTGGTAGGGTCTCTCAAGGCAAACAGGTCCTAGGTGACAGATCAGACTAACAGCGGTTCAATAAGCCCTTATGAAAGACGATAAAACAAGGATGTTCACGTCATGTGGATTGGCATCACCGGGGCCCCACTCTGGAGCCAGGCCTGGGGTCGAGGCTCACAGACGAGCGCCTGGTGGAGGGGTCTGTGCTCATGGGACCCGGCCGGGCACAGCCCGAAGGACTGACGTGGGCCCGCCTTCCCTAGGGCCACCACCTGCAGGAAGGTTCAGAAGGGGCCGGTGCTATGTGGAATGGGTAGCAGTCTTAAGTGGGGGCCCTGACGACCCAATACCTGGACAACAACCCTGGCCATGGGGACATGGAATGTCACCTCGCTGGGGGGGAAAGAGCCTGAGCTGGTGAGGGAGGTTGAGCGGTACCGGCTAGAGATAGTTGGGCTCACCTCCACACAGTCTGGGCTCTGGAATGCAACTGCTTGAGAGAGGCTGGACTCTCTTCTACTCTGGAGTTGCCTGCGGTGAGAGGCGGCAAGCTGGTGGAGGCTTGATTATAGCTCCCCAGCTTAGCCGCCATGTGTTGGAGTACTCCCCACTAAATGAGAGGGTCATATACCTGCGCCTTCGGGTCGGGGATAGGTCTCTCACTGTTGCTTCAGCCTATGGGCCAAACAGCAGTGTAGAGTACCTGGCCTTCTTGGAGTCCCTAGGCGGGATACTGGAAGGCACTCCAACTGGGGACTCCATTGTTTTGCTGGGGGACTTCAACGCTCATGTGGGCAATGACAGTGTTATCTGGAGGGGTGTGATTGGGAGGAACGGACTCCTCGATCTGAACCCAAGCGGTTAATTGTTACTGGACTTCTGTGCTAGTCACAGTTTGTCCATAACAAACACCATGTTCAAGCACAAGGGTGTCCATCAGTGCACATGGCACCAGGACACCCTAGGAGGTCAATGATCGATTTTGTCGTCGTGTCATCTGACCTTTGGCCATATGTTTTGGACACTCGGGTGAAGAGAGGGGCTGAGCTGTCAACTGATCACCACCTGGTGGGGAGTTGGATCCGCTGGCAGAGGAAGAAGCTGGACAGACTGGGCAGACCCAAACATGCTGTGAGGGTCTGCTGGGAACGTCTGGCAGAACCCACTGTCAGGGAGGTCTTCAACTCCCACCTCCGGGAGAGCTTCGACCAGCTCCCAAGGGAGGCTGGGGACATTGAGTCTGAATGGATCATGTTCTCCACCTCTATTGTTGATGCAGCCATTTGGAGCTGTGTCCATAAGGTCTCCGGTACCTGTCGTGGCGGTAAGCCCCGAACCCAGTGGTGGACACCAGAAGTAAGGGATGGCGTCAAGCTGAAGGAGTCATATTGGGCCTGGTTGGCTCATAGGACTCCTGAGGCAGCTGACGGGTACCGACAGGCCAAGTCTGGGATGAGTTCGGGGAGGCCATGGAGGAGGACTATCGGTCGGCCTCGAAGAAATTCTGGTTTCGTCCTGGCCGTGGAACACTGGACCAGCTCTATACTATCCACAGGGTACTTGAGGGTTCATGTGAGTATGCTCGACCAGTCTACATGTGTTTTGTGGATCTGGAGAAGGCATTCGACCATGTCCCTCGTGGTATCCTGTGGGAGGTGCTTCGGGAGTATGGGGTTAGAAACCCTCTGTTGAGGGCAGTACAGTCCCTGTATGACCGGAGCAGGAGCTTGGTTCGCATTGCCAGCAGTAAGTCGGACTTTTTCCCAGTGCATGCTGGACTCCGGCAGGGCTGCCCTTTGTCACCGGTTCTGTTCATTATTTTTATGGACAGAATTTCTAGGCACAGCCGGGGGTCAGAGGGGATCCGGTTTGGAAGCCACTGGATTTCATCTCTGCTTTTTGCGGATGATGTTGTCTTGTTGCCTTCTTCAGGCCAGGACCTTCAGCATGCACTAGAGCGGTTCACAGTCGAGTGTGAAGCAGGCCTTGGTTCTCGACCGGAAAAAGGTGGCTTGCCCCTACAGATTGGGGGAGAGTCCCTACCTCAAGTGGAGGAGTTTAAGTATCTTGGGGTATTGTTCACGAGTGAGGGGAGGACGGAGCGTGAAATTGACCGGCAGATTGGTGCAGCAGCTGCAGTAATGCGGTCGCTGTATCGGTCAGTCGTGGTAAAGAGGGAGCTAAGCCGAAAGGCAAAGCTCTCGAATTACCAGTCAATCTACGTACCTACCCTCACCTATGGTCATGAATTTTGGGTCATGACCAAAAGAACAAGATCCCGGATACAAGTGGCCGAAATGAGTTTCCTCCACAGGGTGGAGGGGCGCTCCCTTAGAGAGGGTGAGGAGCTCTGTCACCCAGGAGGAGCTCGGAGCTCTAGAGCCACTGCTCCTCCACATCGAGAGGAGCCAGCTGAGGTGGCTCGGGTATCTGTATCGGATGCCCCCTGGACGCCTCCCTCGGGAGGTGTTCCTGGCATGCCCCACCGGGAGGAGGTCCCAAGGAAGACCCAGGACACGCCGGAGTGACTGTCACTCGGCTGGCCTGGGAACGCCTTAGAATCCTCCCAGAAGAGCTGGAGGAAGTGTCTGGGGAGAGGGAAGTCTGGGTGTCCCTGCTTAGAGTGCTGCCCCCGCGACCCGGTCCCGGATAAGCCGAAGAAAATGGATGGATGCTTTGTCTTACCATTCATTTTTATATCATATTAACCTTGTGATTATACCTAATGTTTTGCTACAAATGCTGTTTTCCTGAGTTTTTCCAGATATACACCACTAGACATTTAGACTCAGCGTGCTTACAGACAGGGTTTTCATGATATATATTTTTCCTATATAAAAATAACATTAAAAACACTCATATTCTGGCATGCCCCTGTGTTTAATACAACTATTTTCAACATAACTATTTTCAACATTCATTGGCTCAAACTCCACAATGATCTGCTTAGTTACAGTCGCCACAGTAAATGAAGACACTCAATACAAGCTATGGTTTCAACTTTTTGCATAAACGGCAAGCGATAAAATGAAAATTCCATCAAACTGACTTGCAGCAATAAAAATGTCTTATGTAATGACAATTTCCTGCAAAAGTTAGGCTGGACATCTTTCCATCTCTATTGTATGTCACAAACTGTGTACCTTTGGGCTTTCTTAACTTTCCCATAAAAACAAGGGAATAATTACAAAACAAGATGGGCAGACTCAGACAGCTGCTATATATATTGGCCAGTGCATAATAACTGGTATATGCCATTTAATTGCCACAATTATTACTATCCAAAGGACATGGTGGCAAAATTAAACTGTCTGCCTTATACAGCTACAAGAAAGTGCCCACACTGTGCCAAAATATGTGCTAAATAGTAATGGGAATTATGGCTCTTTGAAGGGAGCCATGTAATTTTATAAGAGCCTGGGGATTATCATGATTATTGGCCAAAGCGGACAGCATGGAGCATGCGCTCCAGCTGTATTCATTCACACAAAATTCCCTTCCCACAGGGTTGTGCATAGGTGTAGCCATGTTTATTTGTGCTTTAGAACATAACTGCAGTAAAATAATCAGAAAACAACTTTTTATTTCGCTGATCCACTGCTTTGTTCTCGCTAATGCTGTTCCTTCTCTTTATTCACATTATAGCACACTCGAACACCAATGTGCACTCTTTATGCCATCTAATATTTGTAACAGCATTTTTTTTTAAACAGCAGAGGGCTATACACCATCACTAGCACGTCATACGTCATTCTCTCATACACCACAGTCTTCAGCCTCATTCAGCCTAGCAGCTTCTTCCATACTGCAATGGAATCTGGTGAATGTGAATTTGAGATCGAGGATGCTCCATCGTCTTTTAAATCTGAGGTGTGGCAACATTTTGGTTTCCCCATTTACCGAAACAAAAATGGCAACAGGGCAAATGACAAAACCAAAACAATTTGCAAATACTGCAAAAAAAACCATGGCCTATATAACGGCTAACACAACAAATATGACGCAGCATTTACAGCGCAATCACAGTGAAATCCTCCGGCCACATAAAATGTTTTGCCCACATTTAAATCTTGCTTCCCAAGCAGGACTGAGTATAAACTGTGTCAGTCGGTTGTTGGGTCGAGTGATTCGCATAGCCTTCTTCCACCGAAGTGCCACGGCCACCGCTTTGCTCGCAGCTAAACAAAGACTATAACAGATCCCGCCGCATAAACTCATCATGGAGGTCATTACACGATGTAATAGCTCCCTAGAAATGCTTGAACGCTATCTTGAACAGCAAGCAGCTGTAACGGCGGCTCTGGTGAGTACGGAGATACAGCTTTGGGCTGTATCTGGGCGGCTCGGACATCACTGATGCCGAGGACATTCACTTCAAAATCACTTATTTCAATTTTGTGAAATTGTTACAATTGCACGTTTTGTTGCAAAAGCATTATTTACACATTTCCATCTCATTTCTTTTAAATGAGACTAAAATTTGTTAGTTTTTACTCAAGAAAACTACACATTTTGAATTGTTATTCTTCAAAAATAAAGAAACGTTCACTCAGTTAATTAAGATATAGTGAAGCTGCAAAAAATGTATAGAAGAAAATGTGCATTGTTTTACACATCAGAAATAAAAAAGAACTGTCTTTCATAATTGTTCTGTTTAAATTTTGTTTACAATATAAGAAAATCGAATTGTGACCTCAGTATCGTGAATCGAATCGAATCATGAGCAGACTATCGTTACACTCCTACTCATGCAGGTTATTTTTTGCTTCTAGAATCACACTTCTGCAATCCTTTTTTTCCTTCTGACTTTTTTTTTTTTTTTACTGAGGGCGAGTCTTAGATGGGTCAACTGATTTTGGAGTGATAAGTGCTCTGAAAGTTAACTAAGGCCACCACATTAAAGGTGGGACATGGCAGAATGTCCACATTCTCAAACCATAACAAAAATCTGAAAATAATATATGAAAATAAGTGTAATGTGTTGTAAGAAATACTCCGTATGAAGACAGACTTATGGTTTTCATAATGAGAAGACGATGGTATCAGCAGAAAGGCAGAAAATGCAAGAATAAGAGGCTGCTGAATAAGATGCAAGCTTCAGCCCCATCATCCACTTATCTTTTGAAACTGCTACTTAACTGAATGGAATGAATACACAATAGAGAAATATTAATGAATGCACCTACAAACAATTCAGTAGGTAGCCATATTATTTTTTATCAGCTTTTTAATTCAATTTTCCATGCTGCTGAGCAGTCCAAGTAAAAAAGGTTGCAAAATCATAAGATTACAGAAGCAAAAAACAGCATTCAGTATGAACCAGAAGTAATCCTTATGAAGGGCTTATTTTGATGCTTATTATTATTTACATTTGCAAAAATATATTTAACATTTGGTGATTAATTGGGCTTTATTTGAAACTTTTTGGCACAAAATTAACTCTATACACTCATACCTGAAAGGACATTCATTTTTTGGGCCACTACAGTCAGTTTCCCCTCTGAACCTGAAAGCATCAAGAGAAATATATATATGATAAGGTTAAGCCATAAATAAATAAATAAGCCAGCATTCATATACAGTGGGGAAAATAAGTATTTGATACACTGCCAATTCTGCAAGTTTTCCCACCTACAAAGAATGGAGAGATCTGTAATTTTTATCATCGGTACACGTTAACTGTGAGACACAGAACCTAAAAGAAAAATCCAGAAAATCACATCCAGAAAGTCAGATTTTTAAATAACTAATTTCTATTTTATTTCATGAAATAAGTATTTGATACAATAGAAAAACATATTTGGTACAGAAACCTTTGTTTGCAATTACAGAGGTCTGACATTTCCTGTAGTTCTTGACCAAGTTTGCACACACTGCAGCAGGGATTTTGGCCCACTCCTCCATACAGATCTTCTCCAGATCTTTCAGGTTTCAGGGCTGTCACTGGGCATCATTGAGTTTCAGCTCCCTCCAAAGATTTTCTGCAGGACCTTGAAATGCTTCTTACAGAGCCACTCCTTAGTTCCCCATCTGTGTGTTTTGGGTCATTGTCATGCTGGAAGACCCACCCATCTTCAATGCTCTTACTAAGGGAAGGAAGTTGTTGACTAAAATCTCGTGATACATGACCCCAACCATCCTCAATTCAATATGGTGCAGTCGTCCTGTCCCCTTTGCAGAAAAGCACTCGCAAAGTATGATGTTTCCACCCCCATGCTTCATGGTTGGGATGGTGTTCTTGGGGTTGTACTCAACCTTCTTCCTCCAAACATGGCGAGTGGCGTTGATACCAGAAAGCTCTATTTTGGTCTCATCTGACCACATGACCTTCTCCCATGCCTCCTCTGGATCATCCAGATGGTCACTGGCGAACTTCAAGCGGGCCTGGACATGTGCTGGCATGAGTAGGGGGACCTTGTGTGCCCTGCAGGATTTTAATCCATGACAGCGTAGTGTGTTACTAACGGTAATCTTTAAGACTGTGGTCCCAGCTGTCTTCAGATAATTGACCAGGTCCTCCTGTGTAGTTCTGGGCTGATTCCTGACCTTTCTCAGAATCATCCTTACCCCACGAGGCAAGATCTTGCATGGAGCCCCAGACCGAGGAAGATTGACAGTCACCTTGTGTTTCCTCCATTTTCGAATAATTGCACCAACAGTTGTTGCCTTCCCACCAATCTGTTTGCCTATTGTCCTGTAGCCCATCCCAGCCTTGTGCAGGTCTACAGTTTTGTCCCTGGTGTCCTTAGACAGCTCTTTGTTCTTGGCCATGGTGGAGAGGTTGGAGTGTGATTGATTGGGTGTGCGTACAGGTGTCTTTTATACAGGTAACGAGTTCAAACAGGTGCAATTAACACAGGTAATGAGTGCAGAATAGGAGGGCTTCTTAAAGAAAAACTAACAGGTATGTGAGACCCAGAATTCTTGCCTGTTGGTAGGTGATCAAATACTTATTTCATGCAACAAAATGCAAATTAATTATTTAAAAATCATACAAGGTCATTTTCTGGATTTTTTTTTAGATTCTGTCTCTCACAGTTGAAGTGTACCTAAAAATTACAGACCTCTCCATTCTTTGTAGGAGGGGAAATCTTGCAAAATCGGCAGTGTCAAATACTTATTTTCCCCACTGTACACAAAAACATATATATACACACACACAAAAGGTATGTCAAGAAACTAATAAGAACTTTATGAGAATAACTTATTTATTGAACAGATTTACCATTCAATATTATCACCTCCAAATTACCATCCTTGTGAATGCACACAACGCTTCCAACACCTCTGCCATTGTTGGTAGCAGTGCCTGAAATTGTCAGCTGTGACGGTGTTCAGAGCCTCAACCGTGGCTCGATGGATGTTCTTTACTGTGCCAAAGCGGTGGCCTTTCAAATGTATTTTAATCATGGCCTTCTGGTACATTCAGCAATTTGTCTTTTTGTCTAAGGATTGTACACGAACACCCATGATTCATCTCTTCTGATCATTCTGTTCAGGAAATTAGTCTCTCTTGCTAAACAATCCAACATTTGCTCCAAACTCCTTTACATTGTTCCAGTGATGAGGCATTTCACCAACACTCCCACTCTAACTGATTTTGAACCATCAACCCCATGCATAAACCCTACAGAGCGTGAATTTCATTTTCATTCCTTTCTGGACAGAACAAGATAGAGTATATTACATACATACACACACGCACACACCAGAAGACAAATGAGTGAATACAAGATTATAGTCCATAATAAGGAGGTTTAATAGCAATGCAAAAATACCTAATTTTCTTAAGGTGTTTGTTTAAAGCTATGAGATGTTCTTCCACGGATTGCTGTTAAAATAACCTCCACTCTTCTGGGAAGGATTTGCACTTAGATTTTGGAATGTGGCTTTGGGGATGTACCTATTCAGCCATAAGAACTTTAGTGAGGTCAGGCACTGATGTCAGGCGAGGAGACCTGGGGTGCAGCCAGCATTCCAATTAATCCCAAAAGGGATCAGTCGGGTTAAAGTCACACCAAAATAGCACACCATGTCTTTATGTGATATGCCCTTTACATACAACACTACATCATACAAAGATAGGCAATTTTGTGCTCCACACTGTGTGGCAACAATTTGGGGAAGTTAAAATTTTGAATGTGATGGTCAAACATCTAGAAACTTTTAGCCAGATAATGTATTTCTTATGCAGCTCATTCTTAAATTTTGTGCAGATTTAAGGCAGCTTCGTAGTCAAATAGAACGCATAATTCATGCTTGACAGATCCACAATGGTGTGAGTGAGCACACAGTCAAAACAGCATGACAGATGTTGCAGAACTCTGGTTCTGCATGGCATCACTAGCATGAAAACTTCAGTAGCTTCTTTAATCACACAGACCAAATGCGCACTTCTTCCTTCACTGAGAAGCGCTTTTGTTTAACAATGATTTAAAAAAACTTTAAGTTTTATTTTCTTCTTTTTTTCAAGAGAAGGGAAAAAGAATACTAGCGAATGGCATACTGCCCATCAGAAATACTAAGGTACGTGTATAATTTTTTTCTCACCTCCAAGAATGCTGAAGAGGTGCATTACGAGATCCTGGATGGCAGTTGGGTCACTGCACTGCTTCGCCAAATTCTGCATGGCCTGAACTGCATACTCCGTTAATTCCATGTTACTTGCCGTCAGCTGGCCTGAAAACACACGTGAGCACACATGAAAACACACACACACAAACGCACGCACATACACACGCACATACACACAGACGAACGCACACACAAAGGCACGCACGCACGCACGCTCACACCACTGCACGCACATATACGGACACACACTTATGCACACGAACACTCTCACATACAGTACCAGTCAAAAGTTTGGACACACCTTCTCATTCAATGTTTTTTTTTTAATCTACAATGTAGATTAATACTGAAGTCATCCAGACTATGAAGGAACACATAAGGAATCATGAAGTAAACTTAAAAGCTTTAAACAAACTAAAATATGTTTTAGATTCTTCAAAGTAGCACCTTTTGCATTAATTACAGCTTTGCACACTCTTTGCATTCTGTCAATCAGCTTCATGAAGTTATCATCTGAAATGGTTTTCCAACAGTCTTGAAGGAGTTCCCAGAGGTGCTGAGCACTTGCTGACTGCTTTGCCTTCACTCTGCACTCCAACTCATTGAAATTTTTTGGATTGACTGGCATAAGTAATGATGGACTTTCGTTTTTCTTTACTTAGTTTAGTCGTTCTTGCCATAATATGGATTAGAACATTCACTGTATACCAGCTCTACCTCTTCACAACACAACTGATGGTCTCAAACACATTAAGAAGGCAAGAAATTCATGAAATTGACTCTTGACAAGGCACAGCTGTTAACTGAAATCCATTCTAGGTGACTACCTCATAAAGCAGACAGAGAAAATGCCAAGATGTGCAAAGCTGTCATCTAAGCAAGAGGTGCCT
>JAOVVH010000038.1:341892-354877 GCA_028566435.1 Scorpiodoras heckelii
TCCAACCAAGCAGAAGTCACACACTACTGAAAGTCAAAATCCACTGATTAGATCCAATCATTAAAAACAGGTGGAACGAGGTGTGGCTCCTGCTTGGTTGGAAGGCAAACCTGCACCCACACGACCCTTTGTGGATTTAGTTTGACACCCCTGGTTTAAAGGGACAATCAACCTGTCCCTTTATGAAAAATCGCATGAACGTTTTTGTTTCTGGGCACACATTTACATGAACTTGCTAAGGTGCTCTTGCTATCTTTGCCAGGCCCAAGCCAATAATGAATACTAATTTTTCTTAATGTTGTTAATTTAGAGAAGAAACGCTGTACTACAAGGCGACTAGCTGGTTTATGGAAGCTGATCCGCAACATTTCAAAGACATTTTCATTGTTCGTGTAAAAATTAACTAACTGAGATCTGCAGTTTCACCAGTTATGGCAGCAATTCCCCGTGTTCTCCATGCGCTGAATTTAAACGTCTTTGTAGGCCTGACAGTGATATGGCTGGAAAAGTGATAGCAAGTAAGCTAAATTAGCTTAGCAATTGGCTGGGCTCTCCGCTCAGTGGTGTGATATCTCTTTGCTACGCTAACTTAATTGTCGAGATGTTCCTATAAGAATTTTCTTCTACAAGAATTAGTTTGAACAGTCACAAAACAACCTCCAGATAACCTTCGTTCTTTAAAATGTATGTTTCAGAGCGCTATATGTAAAACAAAAATGATTATGGAATAAAAAAAACTCAACAGCAAAGTAACTATCCATGCCACAACTCGCACACAAACCTGCGTGTCCGCTGCCATCTTGCCGGTGTCGAGCAAAAAAAATGTCCTCCCTTCCGTGTCATTACTTGGTTTTCTTTGCCCGCTGATTCTATAGGCTGACCCCTATAGGACCCAGGTGGTATGGCCAAAACAATACTCTCAACATGTGGTCACCATGGAGCGTTATTGCCATTTTGACCTGGTTCTATAAACGAATTTTCATACAAAGTGCTCCGAGTGTTTGAGTCTTTATGGTGGGAATCTTGTATTATGTACTGCCACAGCAGCACCCATGACAGCCATGGGAAAAAACATAATAATAATAATAATAATAATAATAATAATAATAATAATAATAAATACATGAACAAAATAAAACTGACTTTATACTAGCGGAATGCTCAAATCTGGTCAGTAGGTGTTAGATTAACTTGATCTGCTTTTCAATCTGTCCGTAGCTTAAGTAACGTCTCTCGTGCAGCCTGTAAGCTCAGAGAATCAAAGAAACACTTCATTTAACAAAACAAGAAAAAGTACAAAGATTGTTACAAAAATGATTATTGGATAAAAACTCTGAATAATGATCAGTTACTTGTGCTTGTCAGGAGCTGGACATGCCAAGAGATGTACATATTAGCCAAAGGGTATGCTAAGATGTATTACTTAGTCCAGCGGCTTGTGCATCATGTGCATAACTTCAAATCATATGCAGAAGAGTGTGTGCAAAAAGTGCTGTGTGCAGAAACAGTACAGTGTGCTGCTGTGCAGAATAGTATCGTGTGCATATGCATGACAAAGAGCAAAATAAAGAGCATTTACAGACAATATTCTAACAGTAGGTGTGTATTATTTTTGTATAATGGTCCCGGCTTTCCCGCAGGGACTTGTATGGTGCATAGTCCACATAAAAAATAAATAAATAAATAAAAATAATAAAGCCGTAAAGATTCTGAGCGGTTATTTCAAGGTAAATGATTTTAACAGAACTGGGCAAACATGTGAAGGGTTTTTTTGTTGGTTTGTTTCTGTTTTAATTTTTCTTAGTAAGGTAAATGTACAATAGCATATTAGTAGCACATTATAGGTTTGTAGGACACTGTAGGTTTAAAAACAATTCCAAAGGGAGAGGAGTAATATTCCAAGACCAAAACTCACAATTCCCAGGATTATTCATTCTTTTTTCCAATATTTAAGTAAAATTATTGGAATATATATAGTCATAAATAAAATATCAGAGTAAATAACACTTAATATTTGGTTGTATATTCATTGCTTGCAATAACTGCATCCAACTGGTGACTCAGTAGCATCACCAAACTTTTGCATTCACAACCCAAGAGCTTCATAAGGCAATTGAGCCTGCTTTTTTACTTACTGAAGACAAAACTGAAGGCACCGGATGTACAAACAAGGAACAACTGAAGGAGGCTTCCAGACATAAGGCAGTCATTGTCTACAAAGAATTTGTTTCCAACAATTAAAAACTAATAATTGTGTTCGTTTACATGATTATTTTGAGCCAATGAAAATGGAGAGATTGTGGGAAAAGGCTATAAAACCTGAACAGTCATTGCAATACTTTTGTTAAACATCTTGAAATAAAGCTGAATGTCTGTAGTTCCATCACATCTTGTTTGCTTCATTTCAAATCCATTGTGGTGGTGTACAGAGACTTAGGAAAATTTTGTCACTGCCCAAATACATACAGACTCAGCTGTATACTGACTGATTATGTCTTGTGAATTTTACACATAGTTTTTACTTGTAATTTACTACTAATGCTGCAGCTTACCTCTCCCTGTATTAATACAAAAGTCTATTATTTCAAGTAAAAATATTATCCAGAAACAGAAATCTACAATACTGATATACTATTTTATATATACACCACAATGGACACCATCATGATGCATTTAAAATGAAGCTATCAAGATGTGATTGAAGTGTAGACTTGGTAAATGCAACATTCTGGGGATGTCAGTAGCTCATTGGCTTGATGCTGTTATTGCAAGCAAGGAATATGCAACCAAATTGTATGTTATTTAATTTACGTTACTATTTGTCCCAGTAGTTTTGCTCACCTAAATGGTTGGTGGTTTCCTGGCAAAGGTGCCATGTCCTAAGTTGTTTAACACATCTAGATTTAAAAATCAGGAAATGAAAGCTGAAATTCTGAAATACTGTCTCATATTCATCTTTTAATCTCAAACCCAAATGTCTTCAGTGTAAATCAAGAACAAAATAACCAACTTTTGCCATTCCAATACATTTGGTATTGGAACTATATTTTGAACTATATGTAGCAATAGCACAACACATAACATCACATAGATGCTGGTCAAGAGTGTCAGTTAATGTTCACTTCAAACATCAGAATGAGGGAAAAATGTGATTTCTTTTACTTTAACTGTGGCATGGTTGTTAGTGCCAGACGTGCTGGTTTGATTACATCAGAAACTGCTGATATCCTGGGACTTTTATACACAACAGTCTCTAGAGTTTACACAGAATTATGTGAAATACAAAAAATATTTGAGTAACAGTTAATACAAATATATAGTAATCTTACACTCACTTTCCACTTTAATAGGAAAACCTGTACATTCATAGTTATCTAAACCAATCATGTAGGATCTTTTGTAAGGAACACCTAAATGTCATTATGCTTTATGACTGCATACACTAACACATATTTAGACAATACCTGGAAGTGTGCTGTATCATAGAATATTAATTACCTCATTATAAATATCAAAACACGTGTACTTCAGGACAAAATTATTAGCCACCCTATGAAATATCAAGGTTTTTTTAATTTATTTCCCTAAGTCCTTTTATAACAGAGCAAGGATTTTTCAACATAGCATTTCTAAACATGCTAGTTTTCTTTAGAAAGCATAAATTATTTTTTATCTGCATACTATAACAGGACTATTTCAAAAGAAACAAAAATCACCAGGGTCAATATTATTAGCTCCATAAGAACTGACTTTTTTATTGAGCCATAGCACAAACCACTGCCACACAATACAGATTAAGCCTGGCAGAGGTAGGAAGCACAAGATTTCAAAGATCCTGGAAAGAAAACTAGTGAGAGATGTGTCTAAAGACCCCAGAACAACTGCCAAGACAATAGTGAACGACTTAGCCAAGTCAGGAATTGTTGTCTCAAAAAAGACAATCACTAGAGCCCTGCATATGAATGAATTGCGAGGTTGCATATCAAGAAAAACTCAGCATATATAAATGCCGAAGAAAAGACACCTTCAAGCCAGAGTGAAGTATGCTAAGGACAACCTGGAGAAAGATTATGCATCCTGGAAGCTTGTCCTTTCATCAGATGAGACAAAACTAGAGCTCTTCGGCCATAGAGACATTGCTTACGTTTGGAGGGAAAAAGGAGAGACTTATAACCCAAAGAACACCGTCCCCACAGTGAAACACAGTGGTGGGAGTATTATGCTGTGGGGATGCGTCAGTGCATCTGAACCTGGGAATCTCATCAAGGTGGAAGAAATCATGAAGAAATAAGTTTATGTGAAGATTTTGAAAGAAAATCTTAAGCAGTCAGCAGCAAAACATGTTCTGAGTCATCTTTGTCTTCCAACATGACAACAACCCCCCAAAAAAACACTGCTCCTATGAAGAACTACCTCCAGAAGACCAAAGTGTAAGTTATTGCCTGCCTGCACAAAGCCCTGGCTTGAATCCCACTGAAAATCTGTGGGGTGAACTGAAGAAGAAGGTTCATGCCAGAATGCCATCAAATCTGGAGGAGCTTGAGAGATTTGCCAAAGAAGAATGGGCTGGGATTTCTCAGGAGATGTGTACGAGACTTGCTGAAAACTACAGCAAATGACTGCAGGCAAAAAGTATACACAATTAACTGTTAGCATCAGGGAAGCTAATAATTTTGACTGTGGTAGTTGTTTTTTTGTTAAATAATTTCATTTCTGTGGGTAGAGTAAAATTATGTAATCATCCTAACTAAAACTGGGATGTTTGATAAAGCTGTGTTAAAAGTTTGCTCTATTTAACAGCACTTGGGAAATACATTTAGAACAATAAATTTTTATAGGGGGGCTAATAATTTTGTCCTCAAGTGGAGATTCTGTACATCATTTACTGCTTCACTTTTTATTCACTTAAATTTTGAAGATTACTGTCATGCTTCACCAGATTACAGCAAAGCCGCATGCGAAATGCATCACAACTAAGGTCTCTTGTTAAATTACAGTTACTGTCCAGTTTATTAGGAACATCAGTACACCAGACCGTTTTCAAATTTGCTAGGTTGAAGTCCCGTCTGGGTGACGAGATTTGTTTGCAGCCGATTTCACGGAGATCCTTTATTATCGCTTCTCCAGTGGAATGGTCGTTGACAAAAAAGAGGATACAACATATATTAGACCTTTATTATCTAACTTGAAAGTTCCAATAGCCTAGTCGAGTCTCACCCAGGTTTCTTAAAATCTGAGATATGCGCGACCCTTTCAGTGTAATAAACCTGAAAGCTAAATATGTTCATCAGTGTCCTTTTTTCCATGACTGGCAGGAAATGATGTTGAGACAGCACAGTTGTCATTAAACACTCAATGTGCTATGACTATTTCGCGTCCCAGTGTCCCTAAATTTGCAACACTTCATTCTAAGCAGTTCTAACTCCAAGCAAACATGGCCGACCTACTTCCGGGTTTGAATGCGATTCACAACACGGAAGTGCCTCTACACCAACCCCCATGCTACAACTCAGCCATTTGTTTGGTTAAACATCCGTCACTCATCAAACTTGACGATTGACCTATAAAAATTCACTGACCTCACTATTTTTTATCCTTTTCCTTGGCCAGACTGTTCAACAATTGCTTCACAATATAAAATAAAGAAGCCTGTAACTGAGTCCAAGAAACTGTCGAATAGCAGTACAACCAAAATGAAAAAAAAAACACTCTTTCTGTTGCCAGATGGTGGTGCTATGACACTGTGTCACTCTGGGCATGTGGTTCTCATAATCACCATCAAACCTGTGACATTTGTGCCGTTTTAATTAATGCATGGCGAATTTATGACACATTTCTTGTTTGCGTATCTAGACCTATAAATTCAGCATTTCATCATTTCAACACATTGCACGTATGGCGTTATTTTACTGCCAAATGTCGAGAGTACGTTTTTTAAACACGACAGCACGATTCATGTAGCACTCAAGGAATTTCTTTGCTCGTGTGCAAAATATACGTCCTCACTCATATTTTCTCTGCTCTTGGTCAGATTCACTTTGCTCTGATACAAAACTGCTGTCTCGCAATTAGGAATATCCTGCTCTCGTGCGAACTTGCTCTTCTTTCATTTTGTGAAGCGTGCATGCTCAAGCAAACCTACCGCGCGCTCGCGAATCTTTATGCTCTTGCGCTCGTGTTTTTCACCGCTACAACGCTGCTAAAAGTCATCAGCCAATCAGAAAGAAGTATCGAAGTATTTTGACCAAGAAGTATTTTGACCAATTAAATTGTTTATACTGCTTAACACGTCCTCTACTGTGTACAAACTTAAATACGCCATTTTAATGACATTTTAGAGCACAATATCTATTTATTTACTGACTTTAACGTATTGGAAAAAAATAAAACATATGATCTATGTAGAGGGTGTACTGACTCCCCCCACAAATCAAACAATTATGTATGTAAGGTATTCATAATATAACAAACTAAATCTATATATATTTATATTTATGCAGTGGTGTCCAACCATATCCGAGAAGGGCCATGTGGGTGCAGGTTTTCTTTGCAACCATGCAGAAGCCACGCACTGCTGAAAAGTCAAGATCCACTGGTTACAACCATTGATTAAAAACAGGTGGAATGAGGTGTGGCTCCTGCTTGACTGGAAAGGAAACCTGCACCCACACGGCCCTTTCTGGATAAGATTGGACACCTCTGATCTAGGGGGAGAAAGTCAATACACAGTCTACATAGAACATATGTTATATTTTTTGCAATACGTTAAAGAGGCTGTGTTAAGCAGCAGAAACTTTTTCATTGGTCAAAATCAGATACTTCTTTATGATTGGCTGATGACTTTTGGCAGCGTTGTAGCAGTGAAAAATCCGAGCACGAGAGCATAAAGATTCGCGAGCGTGCGGGGTGGTGGGGGTGTTTGCTTGAGCACACATGCTTCACAAAATGAAAGAAGAGCAAGTTCACATGATACCTGCGCCTATGGTGCTTGGGCCCTAATAATAAACCAGTTAAAATTAAAGAAGCCCTAAGATGCCATGAATTTACATTTAACTTGGATTCCATTTTCTCTTGATAACGATATTTTAATGGGTGCATTCCTCTTTTAAGGTCATGCACACTGGACTTAAAATAACAGATGCTGGTGAGAAATATTGTCTGACTTCTGATGGCACTTCATAACGTTATGTCACATGACATGAAAGCCTTGCAGGAGCAAAGTGACTGCTGTTTTCAGAAGTCGGACACTACAGTTGCTTTCCTCCGGCTGCACCACCTGTGTGACAATAGAACTTTTCCCTGATTGTCATTTGTCCTGAAAGTAATTTCTGATTCATTCAACTGTAATCACTGTATGTTCTCTTTTTTATTTCACCCTCTTCTGGGAGTCAGACAACTGCTATAGAGACAGACAACGGCAAAGGCAAACACTGCCAGACAAGCCCCTAGTAGCCCAGTCAGACTATGAGAAACACATGTCTGATGTGACGGCAGTCTTTTTATACCCCACCCCTGTGGTCCACCGGCAGTTCTCTCTAGACTATCAAGTCTGCTGAAGTTCAACTGGGATGCATCAATTCTAAATTTGTTTTCCCAAAATAGCAACATAATTCATTTGAGATCTTGAGAAAACAACTTTTAGGGTTAGGGTTAGAGTTAGTTCCTTTTCACTGAAAAATGTATTGTTTTCCTGAGACTACAAATTGATAATTATGTAATTATCTCAGGATAACTACGTTTTGTAATAATGACAGTGACAATGACAGGATATAGTAGAAAGGATATAATAACTCATACAAGCACTCTTTACAACTGTGTTGGGCTGTAGAAGCATCTCAGCACACACAAATCATTGAACCTTAAGGAGAATGGGCTACAACAGCAGACGACCCCATTGGGTTAAACTCCTGCCAGCCAAGAACAAGACTCTGATGCTGTCATGGGCAAAAGCTCTCAGAAACTGGACAGCTGAAGAATGGAAAAGACCAGGTTGTTTTTTTCTAATCTTCACCTGTCCCTTTTTGGGTGAGCCTACGCCCATGATTCCTGTTCTTGGATGACAGGAGTAGCCCAGTTGTAGAGAATGATTATTTGAATTTCTACTGGTATATACACCGATAAGGCATAACATTATGACCACCTCCTTTTCTCTACACTTATTATCCATTTTCTCAGTTCCACGTACCGTATAGCTGTACTTTGTAGTTCTACAATTAGACTATAATTCTGGTCCTGACCATTAGAGAACAGAGTAAAGGGGACTAAAAAGTATGTAGAGAAACAGATGGACTACAGTCTGTAATTGTAGAACTACAAAGTGCAGCTATATAGTAAGTGGAACTGAGAAAATGGACAATAAGTGTAGAGAAAAGGAGGTGGTCATAAAGTTATGCCTGATCAGTGTACTTCCTGTTATTTTCCTCTGAACTCACTTATCAACAAGTAGTTTCCACCCACAGAACTGTCGCTCACTCAGTGTTTTTTTTGTTTGGTTTTTCACACCAATTTCATCCATGTTTTTTTTGCTAGGCCTCAAATTGACCCAACTTTGGACAGAATAGAATACAACAGAATAGAACCTTTTGTTGTCATTACACTCAGTGAGAGAAAAACTACAGAGAAAAATACAGCTAGAGTATACATTACAGTGTAAATTTTGAATCTGTAAAGTTTGACAGTGCATAAATGTGCAAAATGTAGAGCTGTTTCTCAGTCTCTCTGTGTTCAAATAGCCCTGTACTGCTTGCCAGATGGTAAGTGAAACAGGCAGTGTCCAGGGTGTTTTGCATCGCTGCAATTACTGCCAGCTGTCTTCTTTAATCAGCTAGCATAGACACTGTCCAAGTTGGGGAGGTTAATCCCAATGATCTGTTCTGCCAACCTGACCATGTGATGCAGATCCTTCCTCTCTGAGACCATGCAGCTGGAGTACAACATGATCACACAGTGGGACAGGATGTTCTCATTGGTACCATGGTAGAAGTACACCAAAAGTTTCTGGGGTAGCTGAACCTGTTTCAGCTTCCTCAGGAAATATAGTCTCTGTTGTGTTCTCATACTAAGGTATGAGGTGTTAATAGACCATGTTAGGTGCTTGGTTATGTGGACTCCATGGAACTTCACACTCTCCACACATTCCACTACAACTCTGGAAATGTGGAGTGGGACTTTTCAGAACACTGTTTTTTATGAAAAAAAGAAACCAAAGTAAATCGTCCCAGAACATTTGACCCTCAATCTGGTTGCATGTCAGCACACTCTTTTATAATTGGGGATGTCGCTGTGTTCAGGATGAACATTCAATGAAGATCATCAATCTATCATCTTGGTTAAATCTGACTGCTGACGCCATGGTCCTCAAAGACCTTACAAAGCTTGTATGGTATCTCATTTGTTCAAAGGTAATGATCAGGAGAGGGGATGTTGGCACATTGGATGTGCCATGGAACACTGTGAAGGCTACCATCAACAATTAGAGAAAAAGGGCAAGTGACATTACCAAGAACAGGACATTCCACCAAAATTTACAAAATGACTAGACAAAAAAAATCTTACTAGGGAGGCTGCCAAGAGCCTTATGGCAACATTAAAGGGGCTGCAGGAATATTGGACAAGTACTGAGTACTCTCTGCATGTGTTGACAATTTTTCATATTCTTCATGTATGGGCTGCAGGATAGAGTGGCTAGAGAGATGCCCTTTCTCATATAAAATCCAAACTAAATCACCACAAACAATGTGGCAAATTGTATAATAATCCCTTAATTCCAAAAGATTTGCTTGGCACAAAAAAGCACATCACCATTAGAACACCACCGTCCCTAGGGTCTAGCATGATGGTGGCAGCATCATGCTTCAAGGCTGTTTTTCATCAGCCAGAACTGGGGCATTTATCAAGATGGAGGGAATCATGAATAACTACAAGTACCAGTCGATTTTAGTGCAAAACACTAAATTTCATCTTTCAGCACTAACCCAAACCATACATCTAAATCAACAAAGAAATGACTTAAAAAAAAGATGATCAGTGTTTTTGAATGGTCTAGCCAGAGGCCAGATCTAAATACAATTAAAATCTACAGGGTGACCTGATGCACAGAAGATGGCCTCACGATTTGACGGATTTAGAATATTTTCCAAGGAAGAGTGGGAAGATTTTGCCTAGTCAAGATGTGCCGTGCTAAAAGCCTTAATCAAAAAAAGACTATGGTGTAATAAAACCAAAAACTGCTCCACCAAAGTATTAGTTTAGGGGTGTGTACACTTATCCATCTAGATTATTACAAGTTTTTAGTTTACTTTTTTCTCTAAAAAGATTTCTGATTGTTTTCCACTTTATTTCTTTGCAATTTCACATAAAAGATCTGATGATTTACCTTATTGTCATTCTTTTACTTCACAAAAACCTGCCATTTTTGCAAAGGCATGTCGATTTTGTATATCCATGTTACTATCTTTATTGTTATGTGCAACATAAAAAGTTGACTAATGGGATGCTACTTGCAAAGAGCGTTTGGATCCCACAAATCTCCACTTGCATCTTATATGCTTCTTCTCTGCTAAATCTGAACCTGTTTGCAAGAATCTGAATCTCAATAATAATCCAAAACCTTTATACATGTAAACAGTATGGCTGCCACATGCAAATTAATACTAAATAGTCCTAACTTGAAAGCTGTGTTTACTGCCATGGATTCTGAAGAGGTCTGTAAATATAGGGTTGTGATTATCTATGGGGAGGGACTAAATTCCGGTAAGTGTTTCTCATGAGTTGTACATTTGACTGAGCTGAAATGTAGTGTACAGCATTTTCCTCTTAGTGTGTAAATGAATTTCTATTGATAAACTGAATACTTGAAAAACAGTTAGCTTTAAGAAAGCATCCGACAGGGTTGGAATAAACCTTAAACCTTTAACATATATAATTTTAATCAGAACATTCCCCTGAGTGAACAACAAGGCTACGATTAAACAAAGTGCACGGAAACATCAAAGCATTTTATTGATAATGATATGAACTCAGCCAGTAGCTATGGCAAAAAACAAAATGACAGTTATGGAAAATAATATATACCTGCAGTTTCACATTAGGTAAATAAACACAATAAATGAAGGCCCACTAAAATAGACTGGAGCAGTATAAACAAAGAAAAATGGAAGCCCTCTTCTCAACAGTAAAATCGCATGCTAGAACAAAAAGGGGAATACCTTTAACACCAGTGTCATAAATAGGCTCTGAAACATATGGACTA
Source organism: Scorpiodoras heckelii (assembly GCA_028566435.1). Classification (NCBI taxonomy): domain Eukaryota; kingdom Metazoa; phylum Chordata; class Actinopteri; order Siluriformes; family Doradidae; genus Scorpiodoras; species Scorpiodoras heckelii. Next base: position 353,144 of record JAOVVH010000038.1, read on the forward strand.
TTAAGCCCTCTTGGCACCTAGCTCTCAGAATGACAAGAAGAATGGGATAGGAAAGATGAATAATCACAGCATCTCCTTTAAAAGTGATTTTATATACATTATTTATGAAAAAGTTCATATGTTTGAACTGCATCCTCATTCCAGTGACAAAAATATGTATTCCCAGAGGATAATGCATACAGATAAAAGACTATTAGCTGCTGGTTAATTCATACATGCATTCTTACATTTACAGTACACAAGATCTCCGGATTTTTTGGCAAACACTTAAGGATATACTTCTGAAAAATGTAAAGAAATACCCACTTTTACTTTTGGGGGAATTTAAAACTGGCATTATGTTTCTAACCTTTCATCTTTTATCTATCATAACCCATTCTTTAAAATGTCTGAGTGACACTTAAGACTTTTAGGCAAATTAAAAAATATTTTTAAAAAGGAGAAAAATACATTAGAATATGAAACAATACAGCAGTTATAACATTGCCCAGAATTGTCTGAGAGACAGAAAGACATACTTATATTTAAACCAATCATATACTGTATTAAAGGGATATAAATTGCACATTGTCACAGCTATTTAGTTAAACAACCCATGATTTGCTTTAAAAAATTGAAATGAATAAGTGGTTATAATGGCAAGAGTAAGAAAAATGAGGCCAAGTTACCTAAATACAGTAAAGTATTTTTGAGATGTATTTAGTGATTTCAACAACATGACTGTGAGGGTGAACAGTTAAAAAATGTTTACCCTCCCCTGAAAAAAACAAAAGCCTTGGCTTCTCTCTGAAAAGAGCAGGATGATTTCATATCTTCAGGAGTTTACTTGAGTAACTCCTACTTGTCTATGAAGTTCATAATACTCATCACCACACTAGTCCTATTCAATATATGCAGGTGATCAAGGCTGCCTTGTTATGGGCTGGTAATTGTTAACACACCAAGAACACCTGTCTCCATAGAAATATACATATCAGGTGCCAAACTATTATTTTTGGTATAATTCATGTATTATAATTTCTGATAGAAAACAAGGCACTGAGCACAGTAATATAAATTGTTTCTTGCAAATGCTAAATATACTGGGCAAAATGTTGACCCCACATCTAATTATTACAAATATTGATCACATTTTGAAATAGTGGCATTTTGTATTTCACACCACAAAGCATTTTCATAGTGAAAAGACTTTCACAGGTCAACTGATCCAAACTTGATCCAAAGCCACATTCCTAATTCTAATTCCTTGATTCTTTCACACTCAACCAGTGAGCACACATTTGCACACAATTCCCAAAAAACAAATTCAAACCTCTACATGTCTTATCCAAATGCTTTCCTCTCCATATTACACAAGGAAACTCAGCACACACCATGCCAACTCAGTCTAACTGAAGAGTTTGACGAAGCAGCCATGGCAGTATGGTTTGTCATTCTGCTCCTTGAAGGTGCCCTTGTTGAGCTGCTTGAGGCAGAAGGCACACACAAAATGCTCAGGGTGGAACTTCTTGCCCATGGCCGTGATACATCGGCCTGTTATGGGCTTCTGGCAGCCAGAACACAGTGAGCCACGTCGTTCATGGTAGTGAACCTCACAGTATGGCTGACCATCATGTTCAAAGAAACTGCCGTTCACGAAAGGGGTAAAACACTCCTACAGTGCGCACACACACACACACACACACACACACACACACACACACACACACACACACACACACACACACACACACA
>JAOVVH010000038.1:457827-470434 GCA_028566435.1 Scorpiodoras heckelii
GAAACACTTAAGTGTGACAAACATGCAAAAAAAACAGGAAATGAGGAAGGGGGCAAACACTTTTTCACACCACTGTAATAACAGTATTTCCTTTTAACTGTTAACTGATTATTGTTAATAACATGGTTACTTTTTATTCAGACAATATCACTTCTTGAATCGTGTTATATTGATTTAACAGCTGACTAAGAGACCTCTGAAGCATTTTCACAAATGCAGCAGTGATTAAACGCAATTCACATATATAAACTATAAACTATAGCCTGACATTGAATTAGTGAGAAACCTGCAAAGTTTAGCTTATCCTGAGTTAAAGGCCAAAATAATCCTTCAGTTTGACAGAGCTAAATCTGGCAGTGAGAATATGAGGCACTAGGAGGGGAAGTTGGGCTCAGTGTTATTTAAGAATGGTAATCCTGCACATATTAACCTAAAGAACTTTTTCTTAATGCAAGTTTCTTGCATTTCTCTTGACTCTCTTGTGCCTCATCTAGATTCATCAGAAGGAGATGAGTGCTTAGGATAGGTAAAGTGCAAAAACAGCTCCAGGATTTCAGAACAACGGTTTTGTTCATTACTGATTTACTTTACTTTGTTAGTCTTTTATGTGTCGATCATGTTATGGCATTGCTTTTCTTTTACACTTTTAGCATCTCTCTCCATCTTTCTCCCTCTTCCTCTTTTCACCTAGACAAATTGAGTTGTTCTTGAAAAATGAGAAAAGGCGCTTATCAACATTGGAGAGGCAGGCTGCTCGCCTGGAAGAGACCCCTGAGGAGCTGTAGGTACTAGCCTTAGCCCCAGAGAAAGAGATTGGAGAGTCCCTCCATTCCCTGTGATGCTTATCCATCAACTGCGGATCTATCAGCATATTCCTGTGAGACAGTGACAGAGAGAAAGAACCCTACCATTACATTTGTATTTGTGTATAAAACAGAAAAAAATTGACAAGTTGATAATAATTGAAAAATGAATGAAAATACTGTAAATGTTTGAGGTATTAAGAAATGGATAAAGTTTCTGTGAAATTGTTGGCTCTCCATGTCCTGGCCATTTCCCACAGAATAAATGGTTGCTTTGGATAGTTATATGGGTGAAGATGTATACAAAAGCTCACCTCTAAGGCATGAACAGGCTACCACAGAGGGAAAGGGAGTTTGTATGGAAGCTGAGAAAGGCCACTAGATCAGAAACCACAAGAGCCACACAGTGAACAGCCCTGAGGAGGCAAACTGCAGACAAGGAGAGTGAGAGGAGTTACAAACCTGATGAGCAAAGGAAAGGAAAAAACAATTAATCCTGAAAAGACAGGAAATTTTTTAAACAAGCTAGACAGCAAGCACACTGTGAGTGGGTAACAAGAATGAGATCCTAATGACCATATTGAATAGTATAGCCAGGTAACACACCACCAGCTTATAAAAGAATGGTAAGGAGTACCATATCTTTGTACACTTCTCTGTGCACTAGTCACAGAACTACTTTGTTTGCAATCTCTCTAGTCCTCTTAGGCAATATCACTTTAGATCGAGTTCTGATCTAACAGAGTATCAGCATAGCTGACAGTGTGATTGCCGAATATAATCACAGTCGTGTTGATATTCAGTATAACAGCATAATCTCAAGTGTGATATTGCTTTTATACAACAGTTCTACAAGCTCCATTTATTAGTTAGCAATAAGAAGCGATAACAGATTCCAGTTTGTTTTTTTAATCATTTATTTGGGTCTGCCAACACAAATACTTCTGCAACTGGACTGTTGCCAGACAACACAAATGTTTTCCTGCACAATAGCTTGTTACTTTATGTAGCACTACACATTATTACAGAAATCAATTGATAAATTTTGTTAATGAAATTTAATACATTTAACTCAAATGTTATTTGTGGAAATATGTTGATCTTAGCAGTGCAAAATTTGCTATGATTTAAGATGGATAACAATCATTAATGTAGCCTAATTAACTGTTGATAGAACACACCTGTAAAGTGGTGATACATGTTAAGTTCCAGTGCTGTTGTACTCTGATATCAGCACTCATGGTGTGCCTCTTGTCTGGTCAAAATAGTAGGATGGTACTAGCTGTTGTATAAAATATGTTAATTTTTTTTTTAATGGTGTCCTGATTTGTGTAAGGAGGTGTGTGCTAGTGGCATTCCTGACCCACCTGCCAGGCTTCTAACTGCTGGGACAGATTGAACTTCTGCTGGATAGCATCAAGAAGCTGGCTGTTCAGAGACATAATGTCTACCTTACACTTCGCCAACTCCATCTCCACTGCTTTCTTTCTGAAGTATAGATCAAGAGAATGTAAAAAAAATATTGAATCCTATGATAAGACATTATATGCTTAACAGAATAATGTTGAGATTATAAGCTTATGGGAAACATGGCTTTAGAAAAATAAAGGAGCCTTTTTTCCCTGAATTCCGCAGTAACCTGACATTGTAAAATCAGATAATACAAAAGTACAGTCTCTACAGTAACAAACACTGTATAAAGGGACAGTAATCTTATGTTTCTTTTAATCTAATCTCTTTGCCCCACCGTTATTATCCAATCTCAAGCCAACCTTAATTTATGTATGAACACCAATGACCGTCATTTTCCTGGGCCTGTTTCTCTATACTGTGATTAGAACCAAAACCTGTTTACTTAAAAAAAAAACAACTTATAATGTATGTCTAATGCTAGTTGATTTATGAAAATAATATGTGGGGTCCAAGCAATCTTTCCCCATTCTTCTCCCAGTGGCCAGTTCTGACCAAGTTGATCTGAACTGTAGTAAGACCACAGATGAACATAATTCAATTCTTTTTTATTTATTGAATGCTTTAAATAAATGGCTATCACAAAGCAGCTGTACAGAAATGTAAAAATGCAGTTTTATATTTAGATCCCTAATGAGCAGACAGAGGCAACTGTGGTAAATAAAAACTGCCTGAGACAACATGAGAAAAAGATGGAGGGAGGAACCAGACTCAATGGTGAACCAGTCCTCTTCTGGGTGACACTAGATAGTGGGATAAGTCATTAAACTTCAAAAGCTGTATACTATAAAATTAAATTGTACTGAGTATAATAATTACAGTGGCAATTTTAAGTACTAAGCCTACAGTATCCAGATGAGATTATTCCCTGAAAAAAAGGACAGATTTGGGACATAAACTATTTTTGAGAAATCCTTAGAGGTTTCTTTTTTATATTATTATGTATATGAGTTATGTTGTTGATATGGGACCATGCACAGTAACTATTAGTGTATCCACAGGGGCCCTTCCACAGCAATCACAACAATATTAAGGCTATGCAAGTTGGGCTATCCTCAGCAGCAGCAACTTATTCTTGATTGTAGGAAATCAAGATGGGCCAAGCAAGTCCAGAAGGTTGAAAGAGTCAGGGTCACCTAGCAGAAGGAGCAATGTGTAGCTCAAAATACAGTTCAAGTTTTGTTTTCATGACAGCTCAGTTGTAAGACTTGTGATTTATGAGAAACTCATATGAACTCTGCCCCATATGGACTGAGGATTAACAGCAAAATTAACAATGCTTCCAATTTTCATGCAGATCCATGCAACCAATCACGGACAAGAGCTGTACAAGTAAAGTTCCACCAGTGGGCACTGGGTAGCGCTGTCACCTCAAAGCAAGATGGGCCTGGGTTTGAGTGCCAGCCAGCTGGCCAGGGTCCTTTATGTGTGGAGTTTGCATGTTCTACCTGTGTCTTTGTGGGTTTTCAGCCAGAGCTTAATCCAAAGACAGGTAAGTCAGGCAAACTGGAGAAGCTGAATTACCCCATGTGTGTCTGCCCTGGGATGAACTAGCTGCCTGTCAATAGTTTTTCCACCAAAGAACAATGGGTTTTTTTCTTGCCTTTTGCCCTATAATCCATGAGGATAAGCAGCTTAGAAAATGAGTCAGTGACTAAGTAAATCCACTAAGCATTTTGTCAACAACTTTGTGAATATTTCTCAAAAGTCCTATGACTAGTTTGTAAAAGCCCTAAGCCAGTAAATGGTTGCAAATTGGTTCACCTTAACCAAGTTTCATAGCTGTGTGACCTACAGTTTGGTCTGAAGAAGAATAAGAAAATTTCTAATGAAATGTATGTGCTTGGAATGAATGATTTTAAGCACATACATGACAAAATACATAATTATGTAAAATACTTTTTTTTAATTAAAGTGTGTTACAAAACTATAAACTGTATAAATATTATAAGCTGTCCTTAGACTTCCAATATAAGTGAGTTTTGAGTAAACAGGTTTTCTATTCTATGCCCTTGTATTCCCTAGTATTCGCACATAATGTGCTCTATAGATAAAGTGGGTAGAGATTAGTAAAACCATTGTGGATTATTCTTTTTTGATGTGAAGAAGTTCAGAAGTACTGAATGAAGCCCTACTTTGCAATGGCATCATCTCGGTCTCGGATGGCATTCTGTAGTTGTTCACTTGGCTCTTGAACCTCTGACATGCTTAATCTCTTGTTTTCCTCCCGTGATGAGCACACTTCTAAGGAGAGAAGTGCAATCTACAAGAAGATGGTGAAACATCACAGTGAAGTCAAGATCAACTGAATAATGAGCCTAAATGTGCCTATGCATTAAGGCATGTCAGACTGTACTGTAAGTACTTTTGTACTTTTTGTACTGTGTACTTTTTTCCAAATTCATCTGTTTCACTGTCTTCTCTATAGTAAGTGTGTGCGTATTTGATATATGTATACCTGATTATGGAGTTGCAGCATGTCTTCTTGAGTGCTCCGTACACTTTCCTTCTCCTGTTTGTAAAGCTCTCGTGCTTCTCGCAGTTCCTCACCCAGTTTCCTCACCTGCTCTTCCAACACGTCCTCATCACTGCGACGTGATCCCTGATCCCAAACACACAGACCCACACACACAGGTTTAGTTTGTTAACCCCGAGTTGAGAGAAACTATTACTTTTTTGTTGCAGAAAAAAGGTAACTTAAACTCTGGGACAGCTACTATGGCAACTGTACGTGTGAACCTAATCTGCTCAATGGCATGTTTTCTTTAACAAATGCAAAAGTTTTCTCCATCCCTATTTTAGTGTAGAATCTACACAAATGTTCAGAACTGTCAGAAAGACAAAAATGTTATGTTCACTTAACACAAACATTTCCCATATGAGCTGCACATATTTCTAAGTCAAATTTTTGATTTTTACATTGTACTAAGATTCATAAAGCAGAAATAGCTTAATGTGTTCAATTAACAACACATATAGTACCAGTCAAAAGTTTGGACACACCTTTAATTCAGTGGTTTTTCATTATTTAAAAATTGTCTGCATTGTAGATTAATACTAAAATCATCCAAACTATGAAGAAATACATATGGAACTATTTAGTAAACAAAAAGTGTTAAACAAACCAGAATATATTTTATATTTTAGATTCTTCAAAGTAGGCACCTCATGCTTAGATGACAGCTTTGCACATCTTCGCATTTTCTCAGTCAGCTTTATGAAGTAGTCACCTGGAATGGCTTTGTTCTAATCCATATTATGGCAACAAATCCTCAACTAAGTAAAGAAAAACAACAGTCTATCATTACTTTAAGAAATGAAGGTCAGTCAATCTAAAAAGTTTCACTGAGTTGGACCGAGTGAAGACAAAGCAGCCAACAAGTGCTCAGCACCTCTGGGAACTCCTACAAGACTGTTGGAAAACCATTTCGGGTGATTACCTCATGAAGCTGATTGAAAGAATGCCAAGAGTGTGCAAAGCTGTAATCAAAGCAAAAGGTGCCTACTTTGAAGAATTTAAAATCTAAAACATATTTTGCTTTGTTTAACACTTTTAAGTTTACTACATGATTCCTTAAGTGTTCCCTCATAGTCTGGATGACTTCAGTATTAATTTACAATGTAGGGAAAAAAAACATTGAATGAGAAGGTGTGTCCAAACTTTTGACTGCTACTGTACATTGTGCACTTAGCATACATTTTAAGAGTCAAATGAACTCAAACCAGTCGACTTTTTATAGTCATCGTGCACATGTTTAACTCAGAGTGAATATACTTAGAGTTATTTGAACTAATTCAGCTTTTCTGAAACCAAGAAAGGCTTCCCATCTCAGCCATAATCAAGTCAGAGTTCAGGGTTAAGCTGAGGGTTTGTTAAACGTCCTTTCTGGAATACCCCTCAGTGAATATAATGCTGATGTTGTATATGACTGGGCAAGTGCAGCTGAGAGGGAAAAAAAGCCTAATGAAGCCTGTTTATTCGTCGTTGTGTACACTTTATGTAGGTATGCTGTGTTAAGCTGTTGTTAAATATATATGAATTTCATACTGTTCAGTAAATCGGGAGTATGTACATCATATTATTTGTTTTATATGTATTATTATTATTATTATTATTATTATTATTATTATTATTATTATTACACATGTGCCTCTTTGGAAAAATGGCATTGTGACAAAAGGTGCAGCTGAGAGAGAAAAAAGCCTAATGACGCCTGATTATTAATCCTGTATGCACTTCATGCGGTGAAAATAAATGCCCCTTCACAAACATGATTCTCAAGCCATGGGTAGTGATACTCACACAGTAGATGGAGATATTCAGATGGGGGAAGTATCATTCCAATATGTTCATTTATGATGTAGGTAATGATACAGATTAAATTAGAACTGTCAAGTAATTAATTTTTTTAATCGCGCAATACATTTTTATACTACGTGTTAATTGCGGTTTTAACGCACATTTTGATTGCGGTTTTAACACACATTTTGATTTGCGGTTTTAACGCACATTTTGATTCGGTTTTAATGCACATTTTGATTTAATAAAAACCAACAGACCAAACAGTCATGACATGCATGCCGCTGATTCTGTGTAATTGAATAATTACCTGAAAGGGGCATGTTCAAAATAATAGCAGTGTGAAGTTCAGTTAGTGAGGTCATGCATTCTGTGATAAAACAGGTATCAAACAGGTGGCCCTTATTAAAGGATGAAAACAGCAGATGTTGTGCATGCTGGTTATAGTGCATATCTCTCTCTCTCTCTCTCTCAAAAAAAAAAAAAGGGTTGATCCAGACATTGTTCGGAAGAACAGAGTACTTTGATTAAAAAGTTGAATGGAGAAGGAAAAACATAAAGAAGTGCAGAAAATGACAGGCTGCTCAGCTAAAATGAGCTAAAACCAGAAAGAAGACAACAGAATACTACCATTCGAATAGATCGAAGAATAGCCAAAATGGCAAAGACTTAGCCAATGATCAGCTCCAGGGAGATCAAAGAAAGTCTAAAGTGAGTACTGTAACAATTAGAAGATGCCTTTGTGAAGCCAAGCTGTCGGCAAGAAGCTCCTGCAAAGTCCCAGTGTTGCAAAAACGACATGTGCTGAAGAGATTACACTTTGCCAAAGAACACATTAGCCTAAAGAGAAATGGCACAATATTTTGTGGACTGATGAAAGCAAGATTGTTCTTTTTGGGTTTAGGGGCCAGAGACAATTTGTCAGATAACCCCCAAACACTGAATTCAAGCCACAGTACACTGTGAAGACAGTGAAGCATAGAGATGTTTCTCATACTATGGTGTCAGGCCTATTAATCGCATACCAGGTATCATGGATCAGTTTGAATACATCAAAATAATTGAAGAGGTCGTGGTGCCTCATGCCAAAGAAGAAATGGCCTTGAAATGGGTATTTCAACAAAACAATGACTCCAAACACACCAGTAAATGTGCAACATCTTGATGTCAGACCAACAAGATTAATGTTATGGAGTGGCCAGCTCAATCTCCGGATCCAACAGAAAACTTATGGGGTGACAACAAAATGCTGTTTATTAGGCAAAACCAAGAAATGCAGAGAAATTGTGGAATATAGTCCAATTGTCCTGGGCTGGAAACCCGGAAGCTGGTCGACTCCATGCAACACAGGTGTGAAGCAGTTCTCAGAAACAGTGGTTATATAACTAAATAGTAGTTTAGTGATTCACAGGAAAGCTGAATATTCAAGCATTTTTCAGTTTATACAGTAAAGGTCTGAGTTTACAAAGAAAAATGCAGACACTGCTATTTTTTGTACAGCCTAATATTCTCTTTTCTTCACTTTCTGTAAAGTAATAACAAATTTGATAAATTTTAATTCATGTTTTGATTTGGAATAGAATGTGCAGTGTTCTCAATGCATTTGTATACATGAAAATAAATGTTTTTATAAGAGTTTTGAGCTTTACTCTCTTTTTTAAACACATTTTTAAACACATTTCTATTATTTTGAACACAACTGTACATGCAGGTAGGCATCACAGGGCTATTAAAAATGTTGTTGCCGTTTATCACTGGTCTATTTTAAGAGAAATGACTGTTGAATGTTGCCTCATTATTCACTTGTCTTTATTTGATAAAAGTGAAATATTAAAGATGATTGATGTCTTTTCATTGTTTTTATTTAAATGGAATTGCACAGTGTGTAGGGAGATATGGAACATGGGAATATCACTTCGCTGGAAGTTCTGTTGTGCTGCTGCTACATGATTGGCTGATTCGATTTTACCTCAGAAACCCGCCACTGCAGTGGAAGGGAAGGAGTTTGTGTATGTATTATGTGGATCTGTTATCTTTGTTGTCTCTGTCACTAATTAAACTGATGTAACATAAAAAAAATAGCAACCTAAAAACGGCTACAACTTCTTCGTTCTCTATTGTTCCTTTCAATCTTTAGTAGTGCTGTCACGCGCTAAATTTTTTTAATCGCGTTAATCGCAATTTTGAATTGTGTTGTACATGCAGGGAGGCATAGTAGGACCATTGAAAATGAAAGAGAGACGACTGCTGAATGTTGCCTCATTATTCACTTGAGTTTGTTTGATAAAAGTGAAATATTAAAGATGATTGACGTCTTTTCAATTTTTTAAATAAAAAATAGTTTTGTCTTTTGTTCATCTGATATACTGATTATAGTTGAAGTTTAATTTAAGGCATCGATTTGCCAATTAGAGTAACGTGGCACATTGCAACCGAAAAGTAAAGCTACGTTCCAACCAAACATACATTAAAAAGTTAAAATACATCACCCACAGTTCATAGACGTTTCATCACATTTATTTTAAAAGTGCAGAAAGCATATAAAAAATTAGTCTATGTTGTTGTTTATCATGTTAAATACAGCTGAGTGCTGTAATGTAGAACACAACCAATCAGCTGTCCGCTGTTGTTGAAGTTGCAGGGAGTGTTTCAAATAGAGAGGGTTTAGTGACCGAGTTCCTTATGAAGTGCCCTTGGGATTCTGTAGACTGCAGTGATACAAAGGGACCCTTGTGACTGGAATGCAGCCTAAAACCAGCAATGTGACAGTCAATTTAGGTGCGTTTGTGATCATTGCGGCGGCGCTGAACTGCGCAGTTTAACTAATTTATAATCTGCGTTAAAATTTTTAGGTGTGTTAATGTTTTTAATCGCGATTAATTCTTTAACACGTTCACGTTCATGTTCATTAACGCATTAATTTGACAGCACTATTCTTTAGCAATATTTATGATAGCTAACGTGTTAGGAAATCCTAACATTCAGCATTGTGTTCACTGAATGGTGCTGCTGGTTTGCGTAATGTAACTAATGTTTAATCTGTGTTAAAATTTTAGTGGTGTTAATTATTTTATTGCAATCATTTCTTAAATGCATTAATTCATTCGTTAACATGTTAATTTGATATCACTCATTTAAATTCATGTTTTCTGAAATAGGCAGCATACAAAGAACTGGCTGGGTTTTCATGTTTAAGAGTTTATGTTCTGGAAGGTATTCCAGAGACCCAACTGTATATGCTCAAAGCCTGATAAAGTAAATTTTTCATAATGTTTCCCCTTTAATTTCACACTGCATAATACAAACTAGTGAATTAGATTTTTTTGTTTAAATTAAATTTAGTGTAAGCAATGGGATCACCTTGTAAACTACACTAGTTCTAGTTAGGTTCTCAGTGTAGCTCTTCCAAACAGTCTATCATCTGCTATTTACAAATACTGTCCATCTGTGTCTGTTTGTGCTATTTAATCTGCTATTCATCTGTTAAATTTAACTGTTAATTTACGTGTAAATTTAATCTATCTGTTAAATTTAAACTTTTCTCCAGACTCAACCTCATTTGTTAAATCTCCGTTAATCAAGGCGTTTGGGAAACACTCACAAAACAAACTTGCATGTAACATATTTCCCTATTCATGTTGTTTGTTATTCACTAAGATTCACTGTTATCAAGATTTTGGAAAGACATCACTGCTATGAAAGATAGTTCATACTTACTCTCATTAGACTCTTGGCTTATGTTTTGGATTTGTCTGCAAGTTTTATATTAAAGCTGCTATTTACCTGCATTTGTGTCTATATCTGCTGCCTGACACTGAATGAAAAATTACATTTTCAGGCAGAGCTGTTTTTTTTTTGTCAGTGTCTGCAGGGACATAGTGGTAGGGTTGGCAAAAAGAAAAAACACCACTCCGACTTCCAGTTTAAATCCAAATACAGATAGAGATACAAATATTTTGAGCACTAAATAGATACAGACAGTGGCATTGTGTTATACCCTTTGTGTATTCCATACTGAGTGTGTGTAGTGCATGTTGAGTTTGTGAATATCTACTGCATGTTGAGTGTGTCTGTGTGGTGCATGTTGCATGTGTTGCAAAGATGGATTTTTGAAACACAGATACAAATAAAAATTGTGCTATTGCATCACGCCCCTAATTTGTGGGCATTACTAATGTGTGTTTGTATTTACATGTTGCATATTGCATGTTGAGTGTGTTTGTTGTATGCTGAGGGTGTGTATTGCATATTCAGTGTGTGCAAATTGCATTTTGTGTGTTGTATTATTTAGTCGTGGCCAAAAGTTTTGAGACTGCCAAAAATTTTGGTGTTCCCAAAGTTTGCTGCTACAGTGTTTTTACATCTTTTTATCAAATGTTTCTATGGAATACTGAAGTATAATTATAAGCATGTCATAATTTTTTTAGTGCTTATTGACAAATACATCAAGTTTATGCAAAGACTCAAATATGACTGGCGTGCTGGCTATCAGCTTCTGGGCCAAATCCTGAATGATAGCAACTCATTCTTGCCTAATCAGTGCTTGGATTTTATCACAATTTCAGTGTTTTTGTTTGTCCATTCGCTGTCTGAGGATTGACCACAGGTTCTCAGTGGGATTGAGATCTGTGAAGTTTCCTGGCCATGGATTCAAAATTTCAATGTTTTATTCACGGAGCCACTTAGTTATCACTTTTGCCTTGTGATGGTCTTCCATTATGCTGGTAAAAGCATCATTCAAATTGCTCCTGGATCACTGGGAGAAGTTGCTCTTGGAGGATATTTTGACACCATTCTTTATTCATGGCAGTATTCTTAAGCAAAATTGTGTTAGACCACTGCCTTGGATGAGAAGCAACCACACACATGAATGGTCTCAGGATGCTTTACTCTTGGCATGACAAAGGACTCATGGATGAGCTCACCTTTTCTTCTCTGGCTAATCATTCTTCCAGATGTTCCAAACAGTCTGAAGGGGGCTTCATCAGAGACTCTTCATAACAATCTAGAGTTAATGTAAATTGCCAACATAAAAACTGAAGCAGCAAATGTTGTGAAAACCAAAATTTGTGTCAGCCTCAGCTGTATGTTGAGTATGTATGTGTTTGTTGCCTGTTTTGTGTGTAATGAATGTTGAGTGTGTGTATTTGCATGTTGTTTATATTGCATGCTAAATGTGTGCATTTGCCTGTTTCTGGTGAGTGTGTGTGTTTGTTGTATGGTGTGTGTATTTAATGTGTCTGTATCATAGTCTTAGGCTTGGGGGGTGTGGGGGGACATGTCCCCCTCAAAGATCGGAGGGGGGTAAAATCCTGACCCCCCAATAATTCCTTCTCTTTCCTTCAGAACAAGAGCTGTAAGAGAGTATGTTAGAGACTGTATGTGCTATCATCTGTAATAATGTCAGACATTGCTGGCTTGTTAGCTAGCACAAGCTATAGACAATCCCTGGATGAAAAACCTGATGAAAGACAGGTTCTGTAGATTAGTTTGTTATTGACAGCCAGCTGACTTGCTATTTTTGTAACTATAGCAGACTCCCAGGTAATGTGCTTCATCAACCATCAAGCAAAGCTTCTACATTTAAATGTGTGCTTGTGTGACTGCATGACACGTTTGCCAGTTTACTACTAACATTACGCTTATCTGTTGTAAAGCAGGTATATTGTATGCATTCATGTACAAATGGCAACAAAAAAGATAGCCATGCATTATAATGATTTTTCAGCATCCAAATGTAAGTGTGATTAAGGAGGTGTTTTATAACATACAAAATATCTTTCAGGTGGTTCTCCTGACTGTATAAAAGGCAAATGGGTCATGATTTTCTTATAAATCAGGTGGCTGTGTCAGAGAAGACAGAGCAGGCAGGTGAAAGAAATGAAGAAGAGGTGAGATCTCAGATGAAGTTGTTAGCTATGCTTTCACTCACTATCCAAAATCTGTGTATTTAGTGTATAAAAAACATGAAAAGAACAATTAAAAATGATTCAAACATGTCATGATACTGCATTATGACTGTGAACAGTTCTAA
>JAOVVH010000038.1:517380-530015 GCA_028566435.1 Scorpiodoras heckelii
ATTTTATATGCTGTAGGCACTTTTGAAATAAATGTGATGAAACGTCTATGAACGGTGGGTGATGTATTTTAACTTTTTAATGTATGTTTTGGTTGGAATGTAACTTTATTCTTCGGTTGCAGCGTGCCGCATTTCTCTAATTGGAGAATTGATGCCTTTATTTAAATAAGACTAATCAGTATATCAAATGAACTAAAGACAAAAACAATTTTTTATTCTAAAAAATGAAAGGATATCAATCATCTTTAATATTTCACTTTTATCAAATAAAGTCAAGTGAATAATGAGGCAACGTTCAACAATCATTTCTCTTAAAATAGACCAGTGATAAATGGCAGCAACATTTTCAATGGTCCTCTGATGCTGACCTGCATGTACAACACAAATCAAAATGTGCGTTAAAACCGTGATTAAAGCGATTAAAAAAATTAATCATGTGACAGCACTAATATATATATATATATATATATTTTTTTTTCAATTGCGCAATGAATAAATTTTTTTAACCGTGGTTTTAACACACATTTTGATTTGCATTTTACATGCAGGTTGGCATCATAGGACCATTGAAAATGAAAGAGAAACAACTGCTGATTGTTGCCTCATTATTTACTTTACTTTATTTGATAAAAGTGAAATATTAACAATGATCGATGTCTTTTCGTTATTTTAAATAAAAAAATAGTTTTTGTCTTTCCTTCACCTGATATACTGATTATAGTTGGAGTTTAATTAAAGGCATCAATTTGCCATTTTAAATTAGAGTAATGCAGCACATTGCAACCGAAGAGTAAAGTTACGTTCCAATCACAACCAAAACATACATTAAAAATTTAAAATACATTACCCACTGTTCATAGATGTTTCATCACATTTTATTTCAAAAGTGCCTACATCATAGTCTGAACGGTGTTGTTTATCATGCTAAATACAGCCGTTTGCTGTCCTGTAGAACACAACCAGTGTAACCAAGGAGGCTGTCCGCTGTTGATGATGTTGCAGGGCGTTTCAAATAGAGCCGTTTTAGTGACCGAGTTCCCTATGAAGAGCCCTTTCTTGATTCTGTACCCTGTGCAGTGTGTAGGGAGCAGGGATACAGCTTAGGGGCACTTGCTATTGGAATGCAGCCTAAAACGAGTAACATAGCAGTCAATTTTGGAATGTTTGTGTTCGCTGATGGCCCCACTGGTTTGTGTAATTTACCTAATTTTTAATCTGCATTAAAATTTTTAGTGGCTTTAATTTTTTAAATCACGATTAATTCTTTAATTCATTCTTTCATTCATTAATTATTCAACTTCCCTAGTTTCTCAGGTTCTGTGTCATGCCATCTAAATAGTGTGATCATAAGCAGACAAGCTTTGTACACATGCCTGCTGTTGATGCTTGTGTTAGATTGTGTTACAATGATGACCACATACTAGCAATACATGTGCTACCATTGAAGCAGACACTCAAATCCATATATGTTAACCCTCTCTAACAGTTCTCACAGTGGCAGTGGGGCTTCTGGGCCAACAAATTTGGTTACATCATCTGTTTTTTGACACTCTGCCAAACCAGATGTATAATCTTAATCCCTGGAGAATCTGCATGGTGAGTCTAGGGCCCTCTTTAACCATTCTGTTAAAGATGCCCTGAACAAAGGGTGCAGACTTTTTAATCTTTGGAAAGCAAACATGGTCAAATAGGTGTTCATGTAGAACTGACTCCATCTTTCATCATTTATGATGAACTCACACATAGGCTTCTGGTTAGTATTTAAGTATCCAGCATCTACCTCATAATGATGACCCTAGCCAGCACCAGCACCTGCACAAAACACATGCTGTGGAGATGTGGCATATTATAGCTGATTTATTTCATAGGATGATGAAAACATGAGTAGCATCTATGGCAGTTGTCTTGATGACAGTCTCAATGGAACTACAGTTCTACTACAATACTATGGTTCCTGCCCAGACCCT
Source organism: Scorpiodoras heckelii (assembly GCA_028566435.1). Taxonomy (NCBI): domain Eukaryota; kingdom Metazoa; phylum Chordata; class Actinopteri; order Siluriformes; family Doradidae; genus Scorpiodoras; species Scorpiodoras heckelii. The sequence continues at coordinate 519,348 of JAOVVH010000038.1, forward strand.
AGCTTTATTGTTGTTGAAGACTTTGCTAATTTCAGACCCCAGCAAAGTTTGTTGGTCTCAAGAATTTCTTTCATCCTTGGGTGGATATATTAGAGAAAGGTATTTTAAAATTTAAGAACACCCTGTTTACATTTAAAAACAGGGTGTTCTTTTGAACTTACAGTATATACTTGGTCAAAAAAGTATAGTGATTTCTGTTATTTTTCAGAATTAGCCATATTAAACCAGTTCCTGAAGCACCTCTCATTTCATATGCAATGAATGGAAAAGCTGGGCTGGTTCACATCCATGGATCTCTGCAATGCTTAATTTAACATTTCTACTGATGGAGCACAGATTTAATTCAATTAATTTAACTTTTATTTTGATTTTAACAACAGATTTAATCACAAAATAGCTTTGTGTGGAGTGGAAAAAAGCATGGACACCTCCATGAAAGTGACAGAGCTGGACAGCCACCTGGCCCACAACTGGCATTACCACCTGTTATGGTCTTGCTCTTTCACTGATACTTTGACTCCTAATCTATGTAGTATTCCACAGCAAAGTCATAGAGACCTAGTTGTAGTTTGAAGATGGTCAGCAAAACCATGTTTCCACTGCTGCTTTCATTATTGTTCACCTAACCCTAACCCTAACCCTAACCCTGGCAAATCCTTCTCATTTGGACCCCAGATGCATGTTGAGATTTTGCATTCAAATTTAAGTCTCTTTTGACTGCAGGTTTGGCCCATCAGACTGACTCACCAACCAAGTTTGGGATTATCTGTTCATTTTATACACTGTGAACTGTCTAGTTTTAAACAAAGAGACAAATTAGTAGCCATACTGACATAGAACAGATATGACCATAATCACCAGGAACCTGCTTGAATGTAGTACATAAAATGACTTTTTTTTGTTTCAATTTTGTAAATCTTACGATCTACAGCACTGGTCTCCACTTTTTTGTAAGTCAAAAGTTGAACCGAGATATACCACACTATAATTTGTTTTCCCATTAGGCATGGAAATGATATATTTTTGCCTTCTTTGGTTTGTTTGCCCATGGTTTAAATGTCTGTTTATTAGGGGTTCAATGTCATGTTTTTACATAGTGGTTACATTCCTGACAGGAACGGTTAGTATTTCATATTTGTCAATGGGGGGAATTTAGAATCTCCAATTCACATACATGTTTTTGGACTCTGGAAGGAAACCAGAGAAACGATGCAAAAATAGGGAGAACATGGAAACTCCAGACAGAAAGGACCCAGTCTGCCCTAAATATGTAGCGGTATACAAATCTAGGTAACTTGTGGATGTTTTTAGCATTGAATGTCAACAGTGCCTTATTGGCACATAAATTAGGTTTCATCATGAAGATACTTTTTCAAATTATAATTTTTTTAACTGTTTTTTTTTTTTTACTTTTTAATTTTAATCTGAACCAGGTCCATTCCAGTTCATGCACATAATTTTGAACTGATCAGAGCATTTTGCACAAAAAAATGGTTTGGAAAAAAGTTGGTTCCCAGCTGGAACCAAAAAGTAGCAGGTTTTCTGGTGTGAACTGTAATGGGCATACATTATGCTGCATTCCATTTACCTCCGAAGTTGAAATTCAGAGCAGGGAACTCTATGTGGCACACTACCTATCCCAACAAGGAAAGCCTAAACCCAGTGACAGGACAAGCATCCCCACACACTCCTGGTGAGTCCAATCTCAGTTTCTTTCTCATCAAACCTTAATCATGAAGGTTCAGATAAAACATTCAGTCTATGTTTCTGACCTCTCAGCTGCCATTGAAGGGAGGCCCATAGGGGATGGAAACATGTCAGGGTGCACAGTACCCTATTAGTACAAGTCAGCGATCTCCATAAGGATATTAGCTTGTTCCTGATCACTGTCACTGCTAAACACTGCTCTACATCCCCCAAACAGATTCTTGAAACTGTCTGCCCCCAAAACCAGGAGGATTGGGCTAAATTCTTCCCCTGGACCAAATGTGCAGAGAACTCCTTGTGTTACTCTGCAACCCAGTTAACCCAATTTCATTGTGTGCTGGGTTATTTACCAACCCTCTGTCCTTGGAAGGCTAACCCTGCAGACTCACCTGCAGTAGACAAGTTTGTCAAAATTGTCTCAGAACTCCACTTCCCAGAACACCCTGTGGCACGCAAACATGGCCACCACAAACTACAATACTCAGCACAACACAACACTGACACATTCACCTTCACATCTTACATGAATGAATGATCACATACACACTGCACCCAATTACACTCATACCCTATATAAATAGACTGTTAACATTCATTCATTCTGAATTAACACTCACTGTCCTTTACCCAGCCTTGCATATGTGCATGTTTTGCAGTTTCTGACTTTGCCTTGCTGTTGTTTTCTGTTTTTTTCAGTTGCCCTTGAAATTCGTACGTCCCCTGACCTTTTGCTTGCCGAAGTTAACATTTTCTATTTCACATTTTAGATCTGTCTGCCTGTACAGTAATAATAAACAACTTTGCATACATCTTTGACTACCAGAATTCTCTGACAATTTGACATTCCATTTGTTGGATTGCAATGTCTTCTTAATTTATTAGATTAATTGAGGAAATTATTCTATGTGGGTTCAGTGTTATATTTATTTTAGCTAACTTCTTATTATTATTTGAAATGGTGAAAGATAATTTGTACTAGGCGGCACAGTGGTATAGTGGTTAGCACTGTCACCTCACAGCAAGACGATCTGGGTTCGATTCCCGGTCCGGGCAGTTCTGTGTGGAGATTGCATGTTCTGCCCATGCTTGTGTGGGTTTCTTCTGGGTACACTGGTTTCCTCCCACAATCCCAAGACATGTATGTTAGGTTGATTGATCACTCTAAATTGTCCATAGGTGTGAATGTGTGCGTGAGTGTGTGTTGGCCATGCGATGGACTGGCGACCTGTTCATGGTGTACTCTGCCTTTGCCCGATGATGCTGGGATTGGCTCCAGCCCCCCCCGTGACCCCAACTAGTGGGATAAAGCGGAAGATAATGGATGGATGGATAATTTGTAGTGCTGTCAAATTAACGTTAAAGATTTAATCACGATTTAAAAAATTAACACACCTAAAAAAAATTAACGCAGATTAAAAATGAGTTAAATTACTCAAACCAGCGCCGCCGCTGTGAAGACGTAATTGACCGTTACGTTACTCGTTTTAGGCTGCATTCCAATCACAAGTGTCTTCTTCTTCCCTACACACTGTACAGGTTACAGAATCCCACGCCACTCTATAGCAAACTCGATCATTGAAACGGCTCTATTTGAAACAAGCCCTGCAAAGTCATCAACAGCAGACAGCTTATTGGTTGTGTTCTACATTACAGCACTCGGCTGTAGCATGTAAACAAGCTAGCGATTTTGCTGTTCAGACTCATTTTATATGCTGTAGCACTTTTGAAATAAATGTGATGAAACATCTATGAACTGTGGGTGATGTACTTTAACTTTTTAATGTATGTTTTGATTGAAATGTAAACTTACTCTTGAGTTGCAACGTGCCACATTACTCTAATTTAAACTGGCGAATCGATGCCTTTAATTAAACTCCGACTCTAATTAGTATATCAGATGAATGAAAGACAAAAACTATTTTTATTTTAAAGAATGAAAAGACATCAATCATCTTTAATGTTTCACTTTTACACAAGAGAATAATGAGGCAACGTTCAGCAGTCATTTTCAATGGTCCTACGATGCCGACCTGCATGTACAACACAAATCACTATGTGCGTTAAAAGTGCGATTAATGCGCAATTAAAAAAATTTATCGTGTGACAGCACTAATAATTTGTGCTATTTGGAACGTGAGCTCAGACTCAGAATCCTAGTTTCCTGAAATTCCTTTACGCTTTATAGACATATGAAATAACTTATGTTATACAGTTTATAATAATTATTATTACAATTATAATGATAATTCCCTTAAATGCTTCTAGAAACTAAATAAGTTCAGAATATGCATTATGTACTGTTGTTTTTCATGGCTCCTGCATGTTTTTAACTGTTTTATGATTTAGTTTATGAGGCAAGATGGTTTATGCAACCATATATATTTTCAGTGATTGATAATCTACTGACATGGTTTTCAAAACAGTCTTCAGTGTCCTCAGATGGTCACCATTTTTTGCTCTATCCCAACTTACACAACACAGAGATGTAAACCTTCTACGAGCCCAGATGACTGGTCTGAGAAGCACTGATCTCTACTGTATATGTGTTTTCATACACATTTCTTATTTTTAAGGTCAAGAACTGCACTCCTTTTAGACCAACAGCACCACAAGATAAAAAAAAAACTTCAGCTCCCTAGCTGCACCAAGAATTATATTTGAAGGTAGATATTATAATTGCAGTAGGATTGCTGAAATATTTGTTGATTTTTGAGTAAAATCTCTTGAGTAAAGATGTTTACCTTTTCTGAAAACAACATTCATATAATATATTTATTAAATGTGATTAGAATATTTTTGTAAGTTTGATAAATATGTTGGTAGAAGTCCTGCTGCTTTTTATATTTAGAACTTCCTAGCGCATGGAATGCATTCTTGCTTATGAAGATGGAGCAGGAGATCTCTAAAGTGCAGAGGACAATGTCAGACCTGGAGTCAGTTCTTCAGCAGAAGGATGTTGAGCTGAAAGAATCCGAGACACAGCGAAGTATCCTGGAGCAGGACTTGGCCACCTATATCACAGAGTGCAGCGTGGGTTTATATTTCCACACTCCACACACAATATCTTTTTCAAATCATATGATATTGTATCTATGTCAGGAATATTTGAATGTTTTCTGTGCAGAGTTTGAAGCGCAGTTTGGAGCAGGCTCGTATGGAGGTCTCTCAAGAGGATGACAAAGCTCTGCAGTTGCTCCATAACGTCCGTGAGCAGAGCAATAAACTACAGGAGATTAAAGAACAGGTATGGAAGACTTCACACAATCTTCATACAGTAAAAAACACATTTTAAAGTGATCTTTAGTGGCTGCATCTTATAGTGCAGCTTCTATATATGTTAGAATGATGTTCTAAGCTTATCTGAAGCTACTGATAATATGTTTAGGTTATGAAGATAGGCATAGAAGGCAAAGTTGATGCATGTCAGTGTCTCTCAACATAGTCCCTTGGAGTCACCACATGATCCATGTTTTAGTGCTATTCCATGTACCAACAGATTTCTAACATTATGGGACACTGAATATTTACAGGTAGTCTATGAGCAATGATAAGTACTGTATGTAGGTGCCAGGGATTGACCGTACTACACTAGGAATGAGGAAAGTGCACTCCAAAAAAAGGACACTGTAGCAAGGGAAAATATCTTGAATGGAGTGAAACTTATTAAGTATTTCCTAATATAAGATTAACAGCAATAACACTATAATACAAATACAAGATTATTGAACCTATTGCTTTACATTTGTATTAATATCAAGTCATTTAAAGCATTTATTTTTAGAAAGAAGCTAAATTATCTGCCAAAACATCAAGACTAATTCAAACTTGAAATGAGTACTTCTAGAAAAAAAATGTTTAGAAATAGGTTTAATAATCTCATATTTGGTTTATTATAATCTTATGTCAGGAAATAATTGATACATATGACAATATTCAAAATATTTTTGTAGTATGCTCTATGCTAGTGTGCCTGCTGTGTGTCAACTAACAGCAATCCAAATACAGTCACCCTTAAAAAATTTGTAAGAATTACTCTTGTATTGTGTAGTATATCAATTGTACTTTAGTGTGAGATATTTTTCATTAGGTCACATCGTTTCTATTTTCATCATATGCAGAGGAGTTGTAACGGAAAAAGGTAGGGATGATCCTGTTTCCCAAAAGAATAAAAATTGTGTCAGGCAGAAGGTGCCCGTGTATTAACCTGTCAGGGGCACAGGACTTTCTGCTTGTGCTATATGGCTGCATGATAGTGTCTTACAATAAATATTACCAACTTTTATGTGAATTTGGTAGAGCTGCTGACAATACTACTTTTGCATGTTTGGACACACACCTTTGGAGTGTGTTAGACCCATTGTCCTTTGGCTAGTTTTTTTGTTTTTTGTTACTGGTGCAAGCTTCCTGTACTGCATGTGTTAATTAGATGCACACCTGGATCAACACATTTTTTCCTGTGGGAGATTTAAAGGCACATGGTGCATGTTGAGCCGTTTACAAATGCCGATGTCCTGTTACCTACTTTAGCCAGTGGCAGTGACAGCTCAGTGGTTAAGCCATTGGCCCCCTGGTCAGAAGGTCATGAGTTCAAATGCCAGCACCACCCAACTGCTGCTGTTGGGCCCCTGAGCAAGGTCCTTAACCCTCAGATGCTCAGTTATGTAAATGAGAAAAATGTAAGTCATTTTGGACAAGCGTGTCTGCCAAATGGCATAAATGTGAATGTAGCCATGGCTTCGAATCTAAATTAGTTCATGTTGTATGTGCAATCTTGTGCCTATTCATTTTATTCTAGGAAGCAGTGGCACACAGGGGGCACAGAGTGTTTAATCCACATAAATGTATTATGATTCCATATGCAGAGTAAGGGGAGCGCTAATAGAAAAACAAACTGCTCTCAGGCACAGTTCTGTTCCTACAAATCTGTGTTCTATTGCACTGTGGTTTCCATGGCAACCAAAAATAGTAGCCAGGACTGAAGAGTGTTCAGACGTAATGAGGAGGCAGGAAAGGCATGCTGGCAAAAGGGCTTCAGTAGTTGCACTCAGGATGTCAGATAGATTAACCATTTACATCCTGTACTTATAAAGACACCTGATGACAGAAAGTTAATTGAACTTTTTATTATCCTTTCCCAGTCTTGTGTCCCTCTCAACCAGTAAAGGGAATATGCATTAATTGTTCTGTGTCATGCTTTAAGTGTTTGTGAAGGCATTGTGGCACTGTCTGTTTCCGCATGTTCTGTTTCCAGTTTCAAGCAGATTTGTTTAGGCAGCCAAATTCACAAGCAATTAATTATCACAGCTAGGGTTGGGCAGTGTATTCACTTTTTAAGGTATATGGATATATTTTCAAATGAAATATTTGATAAGACAATACCTTTTATACTGATATCATTTGATGTTGTATTACATAACCTGTTTGTTTTGTAAAGCCATGTCAGTGTTTGCTTCTTTCCTCTCTCACACTCTCTATGCAATCCCATCCCCACTCTCCCTTTGCAACTGCACCCCCCCACACACACTTTCCTTAAGTGTCTTTGTGCTCTATTTTAATCATTGTTATTGTTGTTGGAAACTGAAGGAGCATTCTTTGAAATCCTCTTATTTTTATGTAATATATGCTATTTATTTTATATAATGTCTCATTTACATATTTTGCAGCTGTATATTTTCAAACAAGGTTGAAAACCCTGTGTTTGCACTTTATTGTGCTCACAGTCTCACAGTGCTTGTGACAGCTCACATGTGGCTTTGAGTTGAGTAACTGGCTCCAAATTTCTGTGAATCATGGATTCAATACTTGGATTTTTATTCTGCTTATTGATTGTTAACTTTTGCATATTTCAGCCATACTCCTGAGTGAAACACTGAGCATTTTATCCATAAATGGTGTACTTATCTGCTAGGACCTACTATGCAGACCTAATGCCATATCATTATTCATGCATTTGTTACCGAGTCAAAAAGCACGTGAGAGGATTTTGTTTACATCCAGGACCATGGGTGACTGCAGCAAATACTTGAAAGGTTGGCTTGAAAGGTTAGCTTCCTGCAAAAAAAGATAATGACACAGAAAATCTAATATTTGCAGTAAAGATATTTGTGCAAGGGAGGAAGCAACTCTAATACAACAAAGCATTTATTTCAACATGGGGTCAACCTGTAGGAATGCACCATGATTGATGTGTTGCCATGTTTCAGCCACAATAATGCGCCAAATACAGTTGTGGTTGGAAGTTTACATACACACATCATGGACTTGAATATCATTGCAGTATTGGGCTTTCAGTGATTTATTAGAACCATTTTTGGAGTGGGGGCAAAATGAATGATGTACAATATAAATCTTTAATTAAAAAAACAAGAATTTGATGCAGAAGTTTTGATTTCTTTTTGTGGCCGGGGGGAGGGGGGTGTACTGGTGGTTTCTGAAATCAACACAAGGTTTCAGAAAATTACACATAGAGGTTCAAAAATATATATACACCGCATGTACACCGATCATCCATAACATTAAAACCATCTGCCTAATATTGTGTAGGTCCCCCTTGTGTCAAAACAACTCTGACTCGTCGAGACATGAACTCCACAAATCCTCTAAAGGTGTGCTGCTGTATCTGGCACTAAGAGTAGCAGATCCTTTAAATCTTGTAAGTTTCAAGGTGGGGTCTTCATGGATTGGATTTGTTTGTCCAGTACATTCTACAGATGATTGATCAGATTGAGATCTGCAGAATTTGGATGCCAACTCAACACTTTGAAACCTTTGTTTTCATGCTTCTCAATTAATTCCTGAACAATTCTGCAGTGTTATCCTGCTGAAAGATACCACTGGCTTAGGGCATACTGTTGCCATGAATGGGTGTACTTGGTCTGAAACTATGTTTAGGCAGGTGGTATGTGTCAAAGTAATATCCACATGAATTCCAGGACCCAAGGTTTTCCCAGCAGAACATTGCCAACAGCAAAACATTGCCTCCACCAGCTTGCCTTATTCCCATTGTGCCTTCTGGTACCATCTCTTCCTGAGGTAATTGACATACAAGCACCCAGCCATCCACATGATGTAAAAGAAGACATGATTCATCAGACCATCTTCAGGATGGCCCGGAGATGTCGAACATGCCACAGCCAAGAGTTACTGAAAATAACTGTCATCGAGATGTAGGTGCAGCACCCTGTCCATCAATTGTTGAAATGTGGTTGGAGCCCCGAACAACCCACAGGGAAGTGTTACAAATTGGTGTAAGCCAAACAGTGTGGAGAAGGCCATTTTTTTGCAGAACATGTTAGTCAAGGGGATCTGCCAATATCCCTTAGTTATGTAAAAACGAGCTGTGCCTAGCCAATCGAGCAGTTCGTCAATGCCAGGCATGGGATATGCGTCGAATTTAGACACTACATTGACTTTACAATAATCCATTATTTACATTGACTTTATAATAATAAGCAGACTGACCCATCTGATTTGAGAACCAAAATGACTAGGCTGCACCACTCACTGTGGGATTCCTCGATTACCCCCACATCAAGCATGGCCGAGAGCTCTTACCTGACCACATTTTTCTTGTGCTCAGGGAGGCGATAGGGATGACTATGAACCACTCCCCCCATCTCAATGTGGAGTTCTATGAGTTCAGTGTGCCCAGGGAGAGCGGAGAACGCATCAGAGAATTCCCTTTGAATTTGTGCTAAATCAGTGGCCTGGGAGGGAGAGAGGTGGCTGTCAATTGGGACCGGAATACACTCTTTTGCCAATTTCAAATCTAGTTCCAGTTCCAGCTCATCCCTCTCGGGAACCACCATAGCCAAAGCTTCTGATTCAGCCTCCCTCCATGGTTTCAGGCGGATGACATGATAAATTTGGAAGGAACTACATGATATTCGTGAATATCCCTGTGCACACATTTAAACTTTCCCTTTACCCATTGTCCATTTTCCAATGCCCCACCTTGAATGAGGCTTTGGTGATTCACAGTTTGACTGCATCCTGAATCTACCAAGTCTCAGGTACACCAGCATGCTGCCGGCTGGCAGTTGATGTGCCGCAAGTTCCGCTGACAAGAGCGGAACGAGGCGGGCAGCCCACTGGACTTCCAGCCAGCCCATGCCTCTGCAGACTGCTCAAACAATTTGAGGAAGGCCCCTGCATCATCCTTCATTCATTCATTCATTCATCCTGGGGGCCCATCATGGGTAACGTCAATGGAAGTGCAGATGCTGAGGCCGTCATGATGGGTGCTGAAACACCTGAAGTGTGCAGCAGGTCCCACAGCCTTTGCCGGTCCTCCGTCTGCACCAAGAGCAGGGCCTGGAACCGGCATTTGTTGTCCTCCTGCAGCGAGTGGAAGGCGTCTGCTTGGGTCTGCTACATGGCTGAGAGGGACTGGATGAGGCTGCCCAGGGGTCAGGGCTCCATGTCGGTGTTCTGGAATTGCCGGGTTTTGGCACCAGTGTAACTCACAGAGACACTACACAGAATGGGGGAACTCTAATACAAAAAGGCAGTTTTATTTTTAAACATAAACTTCTTTGGCCTTTCAGCTCTAATGACACAGCTTGGGGGTTCAGTCCTGGATCTCGTGCACTCTCCTCCGCTCCCCTTTAATCCCTCGCTCACTAAACAGACACACAAACACACACACACACACGGAGAGAGACAAAAGGCAATTAGACTTGGGAAATAAGGAGCAGGTGCGGGTGCTCACCTTTTCTTCTGCTCCAGGCTCCATCTCCCATTGCCACATCCCGCCCAATCATGCACCCACTACGACACTTATGTATACTGTATCTTTGACCCTATCTTGAATTCAGAAAATGTAAAAAATAAAAATAAAATAACACTTGTGTTCCAAATTTTGCTCTTTTTCCTCTTAAAGATGTACAGGGGTTAGACAATGAAACTGAAACACCTGGTTTTAGACCACAATAATTTATTAGTATTAGTATTAGTTCTGGT